>PVKS010044746.1:0-14166 GCA_004027875.1 Aplodontia rufa | reverse complement strand
AGAACTTAGCAGGAATGTTTCATGGGTTTCCATTAGGAATTTTAGTATTTATATTAGTATTAATATTTATATATCATGGATACTTCCTTTGTGTTTGTGTATACTATATGTTTATTGCATATATACACACATGCATATTATCTACAACTTGTCCATTATTTTATTACATATTTTTCCTTTTATTTTTTTAATTATTTAGAAAGCATTGAATTTTATTGAGTGTTTTCAAGGATTTCTAGATTTTTGTATATTTCTCATTAGACCTATTGTCATCAAACCCAGGTCCAGAATCTCATCCCACAGAAAACCAACAGTCTGAGAAGCAAGTGTTGAAGAAAAAGAAATGCTTTGTTCAGTGGCTAAAGAATGAAGAGAAAGTGTTGCTCACAAAATAGCTTCTCAATTCTAGTGGCAAAAGGGTTACAGTTATAGGCTAGGGATAATGAAAGAGAGAAAGTAGGGTAACAAAGGGGAGGAGTATTCATGTATTTTCTGGGAATAGGCAGAGATCGATCTTCCAGCAACTCAGGTGCCAACTCTTTTCACTCCTTTCATGTTTCTGGTAATGGCAGCTAGCAGTTGTCTTTAGCCTTAGAGTGGGGAGACAGAACGATTAGGGAAGTTTAGGTTAAGTTAATCCTATATTATAAATCAGGACAAAACATTTCTCAAATGATCAACATGTCTACATGCAGAACTGAGAAGAATACGATCGAAAGGTTAAGACAACAAAAGAGACAGGAACAAAATGAAGACAGAGATTCCAATCATTTTCATTGTGCTCCAATCACTCTTCAGACATCTGCAAGCCCAAATGAAGAGTCAAGTGTTTTCTGCAAAAACGGCCTTCAGCTCCCTGAAGAGTAGCCTAGGCAACCGTTATTATAACCCACATGTGAGAGGTCTATCTACAGCAAAGCTAGTGGGAGAATAATATATTTCCTAGATGTTTGACTTCCAGAATTAGTTATTTTAAGTTCACTAAGAGCAAGAGGGTTTATTTAAGTTTTTCCTTGGCAACACTATCATAAGGTGAATTGTATTAAGATTCCCTAATTATTAAATCACCACTGATTGCCTAGAATAAATCCCACGTGCTCGTGATGTATTACATTTTCTGAATGTGGTGTTTGATTCTGTTCACTGACACCTAATTTAGAAGATTTGCATGAATATTCATAATTGAAATTGACCTATAACTTTATTTTATCATACTGTTTTTTTTAATCAGGTTTTTGAATCAATGCTATATTTGTTTCATAAAAGTAATTTGGATTTTCCTGTTTTTTGTGCTTTGGAATATTTTGCATAGCACTAAGAATAATAACTTACATAGCATTATGATTAGTTGGTGCTTAAATTTTTTTTATCAAATTCTATGTGAATATTAAGGCCTGGTGCTTTTAGGAAGTTCTTTAATAAATCTCTGTATTTCTTCTATGGAAATTGATTTCAGAGGCTGGAGTGGTGGCTCAGCTGTTGGAGTGCTTGCCTGGAATGTACAAGGACCCAGGTTGGAACCCCAACTACCACATACACAATAAAGTGTTGGAGAAACAAAGGCCAGAGGAAAAATAAAGTTAATTCTCTCTTTCCTCTCTCCCTCTCTCTCTTAAAAAACAGAAAAAGAAATTGGTTTCAATAAGAGTCCCATCTCTACAGGGATTCAATTTTGACAAATTATTATTATTTTTGCAATAGGAACTTTTACTTATCCTTTACATTTTCAATTTGTTATGTAAAGACCTTTTGCTATTATAATTTTTTCTGCTTTAATGGTTATCTCTTTTCATTTCCTATTTTGTATATCTGTGTTTTCTTCTTATTCCTTGATTACATTAACAAAGTTGCTTGTTTATTCCTTATTTATTTCAAGGAAAAAGAATTTTGATTTGTTTAGTTCTACTGTGTTGCCAGTTCTTGTCTCTCATGTTTCTTTTTGTCTTTATCATTGCTTTCTTGTGCTTTCTTTCAATTTACTTTGTTCTTTGTTCAACTTTAGGTGTTCAAAATTTATTTTGCTAATTTTAAAATTTTATTGATATAATTATTTAAGAATTAATTTTACTCTAATAACTGCTAAAATATATACTATGCATCCTACATATTATGATGTGCAGGGCTTCCATTATCACTTATTTTATTTTTGGTAGTAGAGATTGAACCCAGGGGCACTTAACCACTGCGTAACATCTCCTGCCATTTTTATTTTTCATTTAGAAACAGGATCTTGCTAAGTCGCCTCTGGCCTCCCTAAATTGCTGCAACTGACTTTGAACTTGTGATCTTCCTCCCTCAGCCTTCTGAGCTGCTGGAATTACAGGCATGCACCGCCTGGCCTCATTATCATTTTGTTAAAGCTATAATTTTGGTTTATATTTCCCCTTTCAGTCAGAGCATGTGTATATATATTTGCATATATACATGTGAATATAAAATAGTAATTGTACATGTTTATGATGTACACATTTATGAAGTATGTTGTGACATTTCACTACATGTATACAACTTGTAATGATCAGATCAGGGTAATAGACTTACCTATCACTTCAGACATATGTCATTTCTTTCTATTGGGAACATTCAAAATTATTGTACTTGTTATCTTGAAATACTCCATTAATTATTGTTAGTTATCCTACTGCATAGGATAATATATATATATTAGACATTATCTCCCCAATCCAACTACACCCTTATACCCATATACCCATCAACCATCCTACTTGCCCCCTCTCCTACACAATTCCCAGGATCTGTTAACCACTATTCTATAAGCTATTATAGTTTCATCCACATTGCTGCAAATGACAGAATTATTTTCTCTTTTTCTGGCTGAATAATATTCCATGGTGTATATATACTACATTTTCTTTATTCATTCATCTGTCAATGGACACCTAGTTTGATACCATGTCTTAGCTACTGTGAATAATGCATAATAAACACACTCAAGAGATTTTACTTTATTTTGTAAAGCTCAATGCCTTAGTTTCCATAAATAGGTAAGAACATGTTGTATTTGTCTTTCTGTGTCAGACCTATTTCACTTAACAATAAGTTCATGAAGTTTCATCCACATTGCTGCAAATGAAAGAATTGGTTTTTCTTTTTCTGGCTGAATAATATTCCATGGTATATATATATATATATATATATATATATATATATATATATATATATATAATCACATTGTCTTTATTCATCCATCTGTCAATGGGCACCTAGTTTGATACCATGTCTTGGCTATTGTGAATAATGCATAACAAACACACTCAGATTTTACTTTATTTTGTATTAATAGAGAATTTTAAAATTTACTGTTGGACAATGTTTACTTTGAATTAGGATAGAAGAATACTTGGGGCTATTTTGATATTATAGAAGTTGATGACACTTCCTTGTGATATAGCGTATGGGAAAGTTTCATGAATGTTCATGAATATTCCTTGGGTACTTTAGAATATTCTTCTGTTATCTCATTGTAAAGTTTGATATATATCTATAATACCAACTTTATGATTATGTGGAATAGGTTTCTAAATCCTTGCTTATGTTTTGTCCATTTGGTCTATCTTAGTCAGATGCACTAAAGTGTGTAATTGACATTTTCTTGCAAATTCTTCCCTGAATCTTCTACAGTTTGTGCTTCATGAAAGTATAAATATGTTATTTACTGCATTGATATTCACAATTATTTTACTTTCCTTGGGAATGGTGGCTTCAGGCATTTATGAATACTAAAATATAGGTGGAAGTGAGCATGGGTAAACATTGTGAAAATGTTATAAATTTTTAGAGTATTATAAAAGAGAGGTTGGGGATTTAGCTCAGTGGCAGAGCTCTTTCCTAGCATACACAAGACCGTGAGTTCGGTCCTCAGCCATGAAAAATAAATAAATAAAAAGAAGAAGAAGAAAACAGGATAAGGAAAAGATCAAGAAAACAATCAACTATTACATAGAAAATAAGTGGAAGTAAAAGGTTTTAATTTAAATCTGACAAGTCAATTTATAGAAAATTAAGAGAAAGGGGGACTCACATTCTAACTTTTGTGACACTACTTCGTAGGAAATAGTGGCAATCAACAGACAAAGTGCACTTGCGTAGCCACCACTCAGGATCTGGGGGTCCAGTTGTTTTTCAGGTAGACTTCTTATGGGCTACCTTAAAGGGATGAAAAGGAAACTGCTTAGCAGTCCGGAATAGAAGGGTGTCCTGATCGGGTGAGTGGTACATATCCGGAAAGAGAAAACCCTGTTTGCTATTATAATGACTTGTTTATCGAATAAAAATTAAAATATTTGTTCAATGCCAACCCATTTCACTTAATTCTGGTTTTTGCTTCAAGGGCAAATATAAATCTAACCATAGCTTAAAATCCTTGTGAGGAAAAAATTGAAGTTTCCTGTTTCCTTGTAGATTGCTGCTGCTAAAATTTTAGCTGATATTATTATTATTTGTTGATTTAAAAATAGATTGTGCATTTGTACAATAAATAAATAATCCTTGTGAGGTTTATTGTTATGCTGCTTTGATTTTCTTCTTAATACTTGGCATTATTCTGCTAAAATTCAAATAGTATATTCTTGGGGGTGGAGCAAAGATCAGTGGTTAATGCACTTGCCTGGCATGTGTGAGGACTTGGGTTTGAACCCCAGCACAACATACACAAATAAGTGTCAGAAAAACAAAAAACAGATGGTGAAAAATACATAAAATTCATTCTCTCTCTTTCTCTCTCTCTCTCCCCCACCCAACTCAAACAAAACAAAACAAAACAAAACAAAAAGAGTATATTCTTTAAATCTCTCACTCCACTAAAATGTAAATTCCATAGGGGCATAGAGCTTTGCCTGTTTCATTTTCTATCTATACCATCTAAATATTGCCTTTATATGGTACACTCTAAAAATGTGTGCTACATTAATGTATGAATAATAAACCCTCATGCCTTAAGAGAATTAAGTATCTGATGTAGGGGAAGGCACAATAATATATTTTTTTAAGAAACCAATCAATTCCAATGTCAACTACACTTCAGTGCCTCATTCAACACTCACCATATATTTGATAAGCACATACTTTGTTCTAAGCCCTGTGCTAGCCACTGTAGGTGTAAAAATGAATGTAGCAAGTCCCTGATCTCTACTAATATTTGATCTAGAAAGAAGATTCCAATTACCAAGTTTACATTAAGTAATTAGCATTTACTTTAGATTGTAAGTTCCAATAACAAAACAAACAAAAACCAACCAACAGTGACATAAACTATTGGCTCTCAACTCTTGCAGAACCACAGAATTACCTGGGGAGTTTTTTTAAAAAAGACCAACTGCTGGGCATGGTGACACATGCTATAATCCGACAGACTCTAAAGGCTGTGGAAGGAGGATTTCAAGTTCATAGCCAGTCTCAGCAACTTAGTGACACCCTGTATCAGAATAAAAATAAAAAGGGTTAGGGATTTGGCTCAGAGATAAGCACCCCTGGGTTTAATCACTGGTACCTAAATAAATAAATAAAAAGACAAACTGCCTGCAAAATTGTCAAATTATTATGGAGGGGAATTAAGCAATATTTAGCATATAATTTTTGGCCCATAAATCCCAAGTCTCAAAGTCAAAGAATCACTGGGGAAATATGAAAATGTTGCTAACTTCAGCAATATGTGTTATTGAAAAAATTAGATTAGTTATTCGTGAATAAAAATTTGAAAAAATAATTGAATATTATGCAGTTATAAAAATGAAAGAAGCCTATTAGTATGTCTTTATCTGAAATTCCCTGTAGGATATACTGATATTATGGTTTGGACATGACATGTCCCCAGAAAAGCTCATGTGGTAGGAATATTAAGAGGTGAAATGATCAGATTATGTGAGTTGTGACCTAATCAGTAAATTAGTCCACTTAATGGATTAATTATTTGAATGGATTTGAATGGATTAGTGGTGAAGGCAGGTGAAGTGTGGTTGGAGGAAGTTAGTCACTGGGGGCATGCCCCTGCGGATAAAATTTTTCCCTTGCTTCTCTCTCTCTCTCTCCTTGACTGCCATGAGCTGAGAAATTTTCCTCCACCATGTCCTTCTGCTATGATGTTCTGCTTCATCTCAGGTTCAGAGCAATGGAGTCAGCCAACCACAGACTGAAATTCAGAAACCAAGAGCCTAAAATAAACTTTTCCTTCTCTAATTTGTTCTTGTCAGATATTTTGGTTACAGTTACAAAAAGCTGACTAACACATTGGTAAGTGGAAAAAAATCAAGCTGTGAAAAATAGTGTATTATATTATCATTTATGAAATATTGCAAATTAATAATTATGTGGTATTAAATCATAATCAGTAAACTAAAAAATCTACCTATATAAGAAAGAGGGTACAGGATAGGAGGGACAAGATGATGAGAGACTACTAAAATATGTTTTGTAGGTTTGACATTGGTAGTATGAAAATTTTCCACATATTTATGAAAACTAAATAAGATAAAAAATAATTTGTATCAATGAACCAAATGGACTTTATTGTGCACTCAGTCTGTGGGATTATGAGAAGGAAATCATTTCAAATTCAGACACTTATTCCCTATAAGTGATATACAACTTGAGGATCAAGAGTAACCCATGAAAATTTATTTTTGTTTTCTTTTTTTTCCTTTTCTTCATTATTCTTCACACATGAAGTTTTAAACTGTTTTCAGAATTAATATTTTAAAAAATGATGTTGGCATTCTTTTAAAGAAATTATTAGCTATAAAGTGTGGGATACCATAAGTTATTTTGTTGGTATCATTGGGATTCAGGATTTGTGTCTTCAGAGCAAGGATATAACAAAGCAAGATCAATGATACAAAGTACATATCCTGGAATCCTAAATTTGAATGGGAATTATAAGTATGAACTCATGATGTAATTTCTTTAAAAAACATTTCTTAACTCCATCCTCTAAAAGGAACTAGAAATCATGATGAATCCAGTAGCATACAACTAAGCACCATGATTTTACTCCACAGAAAATATTTTCCACCAATGAAATCAAGATTACATGATGCATTAGCTTGGGAAGTTATCAAAGACTACTGGGATCATGTAGAAATGATTCAAGAGTCAATCTGAACAGCCTCAATACCTAAAATAGGACAATCTGAGCATCTATAAGAATAATAATTAAATATACTTAAACAGAGCTGGAGCAGTGGCTCAGCAGTTGCAGCACTGGCCTGTCATGCATGAGGACATTGGTTCAAACCCCAGCACCACATACACAGATAAGTGTTGGAGAAACAAAAACGAGATGGAAAACTAAATAAAACTGATTCTCGCTCTTAAAATAATAAAAAATAAATATACATTTTTTATATTTTTTAATTTAGGAGTTTTTATACAATTGTAAATGCATGTAAAGTAACAATATGATATGCATTTGATCCTAAACCATAGTTACTCCACATTCTCCAAACCCCAGTCTCTTGATTCTTCTATATTATGCCTCTATAACAAATATAAATGTATACATATATGATTGTGAATTTTCCAGAATTAAATGATTTCATAAATATTATTTGACTTCTCACAGGGGTAAAGAGTATGCTTCATTATTGATTGTCTCCCTAGATCCCTCCCTATCTTCCCTTCCACTCCCATCCCCCGCCTCCCCTCTTAAGTAAATATACTTAAGACACATTGTGTTTAAATATTATGTTCATAATGATTCTAAAATATAATTTGTGGTCACCTTTAAAAGTTCTAGATAAAAATATTATTATTTATCAGAAATAATATATAACTGGGGCTGGAGTGGTGACAAAGCAGTTACAGAGCTTGCCTGGCACATACAAGGTCGTGGATTTGAACCCCAGGACCACATACACAATGAAGTGTTGGAGCAACGAAAGCCACATGAAAAACTAAATAAAATTGATTCTCTCATTCTCTTTTTCTCTCTCTCTCTGTCCCTATCTTTTAAAAAAGGAAAGAAATAATAAATAACTGGTAAATGAAAGGAAGGAATCAAAAATTATCCTTCAAACTGCATATCTCTATCATGAGGGGAAGATTCTTTAGAGTTATACTACCTAAAACATGAAGAAGGATAGGTGGATTATTTTCCTATCTGTAATAACATATTGAATCTAGGCAATAACCATAAATGACTGCTAACTTAAAAAAGGAGACAATCAGACATTATATGTGTTCAGATGAAAGTACATAGTACTACTTGGGAAGTACTCTTGCTAAATTAGGAAGGAAAAAAGCAAACTTGAATGTAACGAAGCCTCTAACAATCAATTTACAGGAAAGATGGGAGAGAGAGGGACATGTTAAATGACACAGGGAGAGTGTCAGCAAAATCCAGACTATAAGAGATTGTAGAGAATAAAATACTCAATTTCTTCAACAAAAAAATTGTAAGAAAAACAAAATAGAGAAGGGATAATCTACAGATGGAAAGAAACTTAGTATGCATATCTACAAGTTACAATGCATGGCAATAAATTGGATCCTCAGTTGAAAAAATCAATATTTATAAACAATTGGAAACTTGAACTACGAATGAATACTTGAATATATTTAGGAAAACAGGACCTGAGTAGTCCCAGATATGTGGGAGGCTTAGGCAGGAAGATGGCTTGACACCAGGTGTTAGAGACCATAACTGGGCAAAAGAACAAGACCCTGCCTTAAAAAAACAGAAAATAAAATATTTAGGATTTATTTAAGTTTTTTTTACATTTGATAATGCTATTGTTTTTATTTTTAAAGGGGGTGGAGAAATGGTATAGTCATGAATGTATTGGAGAATTCCCGGATCCTTCCCTGGTACGGACATACTGCTTTGTTGAATGAAATTGGTTTTTATTACCATTGGGCATTGGTAATAAAATGTTGAGTAATAATACGTAATTGGTAATAAAATGCTGTTGAGTCAGCAATCAAAATATCTGTTGAAAAAGGACAATCAGAGCACCAGGATCAAAAATTCACAGGTAAGGGGCTGGAGTACTGGCTCAACAGTTATGGTGCTTGCCTGGAATGTGCAGGTACGCGGGTTCGAACCCCAGCACCACATACACATCAAAGTGTCTGAGTAACTAAGGCCACGTGAAAAAGCTAAATAAAGTTGCTTCTGTCTTTCTCTCTCACTGTCCCTCTTTATTGTAAAAAAATTCAGAGGTAAGGATTGAATATTGACTGAAGGGAATAAACTCACAAGGATTGGGCCACATATTGCTGTTCAGTCCTCAGAAGAGTCCTGCAAAGCAAACAACTTGCGTTCTTTCCATGTTATGCACAAAGGACCAGAGGCTCATGGAGAAGAGGATCAGGTGTTTTGCTCAAGGTTCTGATTGGTAGTTCCATAGGGCATTCATCTTCCCCTGTCATGGGTCACAGCCACTTCTGTGGACTACCAAGAGCATCATGGGAAATACTGGCAGGGAAAAAGAAAGAAGTTCATTTTTGTTCAGCACAGTGCTAGGCACATTCCATGTCATGAGGAGAACATATTTTGATTCTAGCCACTATTCTGATGGCGGGAGCTGTTGGTAGAGTTGGGATCCCAAGGCTAGCACAAAGCAGAACTTGTACTAGTCTGCACACTCTGGATATGTGGTATCTTGTGTCTCACTAACTCACACATTGGCAGATCATGTGTGGTCTCTTATACTTGGGTGTCTGGGAGGATTGGTGATCTCACCATTCTCAGAGTTGGCTGCCACGGTGCCTATATTGTCCCAGAAGCTTTCATTTCTGTCTTACAGAATGAATCTGATATGCATTTGTCCCCCAGCCACTTGGAGGCATGGTTCAAATTCTTCTAGATCTGTATTACCTTTCTCATGCCTCCAACTTGCCTCCAAGCCTCGAATAGTGTGTCATCTAAGAAGGCACACAGTTCTTGAATTATGCTAAATTTTGGTTATTATAATATTTTACTCACCACCAGGATACTGTGAAGCCACCTCTCATCTGTTTTTAATCACAATCTTTTAAGGCTCTCCTTAAATATATCTCTTGACTTTCAAAACCTCTGCATTCCCTTCCTAAATGTATGAAATTTATGCCTGTGGATCATCTTCCCTTTCAGACATGAGTTTTCAGTTTAGCATGCATGGAAGAACATGGAGGGGAATGCAATATTCTGTCATTAGCATAAATCAGGATCTAAGCCTTTGGATATTTAAAAAATAATTTTTTTCACCTACTCACACACTACTAAAAGAAGGTGAGGCAGTATAGGTAGTAAAATTAAATATGTCATAAGAGCATTCACTAAAAGAGAGCAAGAAGAAATATATGGATGGAAATCAAACATGAACATTCATGTTAGGGGAAATAAACTAGTCTCAGAAAGTCAATGGTCCTATATGCTTTCTCATATGTGGAAGTTAGAAAAAAAGTTGAAAAGGTTCTCATAAAAATAGAAGGGAGGAGCTGGTGCAGTGGCTCAGTGGTTGCAGTGCTTGCCTGGCATGCGGGAGGATGTGGGTTCAAACCCCAGCACCACATACAACTAAGTGTCAGAGCAACGAAAGCCACATGAAAAACTAAATAAAACTGATTCTCTTTTTCTCTCTCTCACTGTCCCTCTATCATAAAAAACACAGAAGCTAGATAACAGAAGATAGGAAGGGGATCAGGAGGTGGAAGAAGAGGGTAAGGGGAGGAACTAGGGAGTGAAACTTGTCAAATTATGTTATGTACACGTACAAATATATCACAATGAATATTTATAATGAACCAATAATAAAAAATTAAAACGCACTAAGATTTAATCCAGGGACTGCCAGTTAAACCTGCAGAAGGGTTTGGGTATTTCTTGGTCATTTACCATGTGATGTGTACTTCTATGAATTTATAGGTGTGGCAAAAAGTTACTGTTAGACTGAAGTAGAGCAAGTAAAAACAGTCTCAGGAAGAAATAATTCATCTAAGCCTCTGCTAGACAATAGAGGAAGCTTTTTACTCAGTGCCTAAAATATGAAAGAGCTATAATTAGTTACATATTGGATATATGTCGTATCAAGTGAAAGACAGTGACATGATTGTGTATAGTAGCCTGTGAACAAATCTTTTTTTTTTTGTCTTCTTATGCTAAAACCTGGTTTCAATATACTCTGCATGGACTTTTAAAGAAGTTCATCAATCAAAGAAAAAATGTCTTCACTAGAGGACTGAGAAATATGTACAAATTATCTGTGTATGCAAATTCTATTTGTTTAATATCAATCTGAGTAGAAAATAAGGGGTTGTGTTAAAACCCCTTTTAACATTTAAACCTTTCACAAACCCTGACTTATAAAAAGAAATTATACATTTTAAGGGAAAGTGTAGGAAAAGAAAATCTCAGAATTTAGACAAATTTCCTGTAAAACAATCTGGCATAGTTGAATGCAGGACAGAATTGTGAGAAGCCAGTATTCAATATTCTATAGGCTACAACATAAAATTGTAAAGATGTGCCCTCTTGTATATAATTAAAGCTTTCCCCACGTTTTGCTTTCTGTTACATAGCATGTGATTCAGGAGGTTCTTTTTTTTTCCTTTTCCCTTTCCCTTGTTGATTTGACAATGTGTGAAACATTAACACACACACTGATGCATTCAAAAACTCTTCTGAGTTCTAAAACAAGTCCACTCTCCCCACCCCATGAAAGTAATGAGTCCTGTCAAATCTCCCCCTACACTTAATGGCCAACTATCAGTAGATATTGTAACTGAAAACTAGAAAAATTGGAAACATGCCAATAGTCTCAACAGGAAGTATAGGAAGGAAACACACTGAGAAGAAACCAGGCACAGAAGTTGACAGAACTTCTATGGTTGTTGGATAGTTTCTGTTTTAATGGACATTACATGGTAACTAATCTCCCTGTTACTTTACAGCCAAGTTTAACTGAAGTGTTATTTGCCAAATGGTTATAATCAAACTTTTTATAAAACAAGTTCCTTTTTTAAAGAGAGAAGGACAGTGAGAGAGAGAGGGAGAGACAGAGAGAAATCAATTTTTATTGAGCTTTTCACATGGCTTTCCTTGCTCTGACACTTAGTTGCGTACATGGGTGCTGGGGTTTCAACCCGTGTACTCGCACATGCCGGGCAAGCGTTGTGCTGTAACCACCGAGCCACCACTCCAGCCCCTATAAAACAAGTTCTTACATCCTTGTAAACCAGAATCACATTGTGCAAGGAGGATCTACTTTGAGAGATTTGTCTTTTTTTGTGTGTGGCACTTGTGCATGGTAGGCCAGCACTTTAACCCTGGGCAACATCCCCAGATCTAATGACTTGTCTTTTAAGGACAGGAATAGTGACCTTAGTGCATAGTAGGAGCACTGGCAATTTTTTTCTGGGTACCAGAGAAAGATGGTTAAAGTGAGCAATATGGTCAGCCAGGTTCTACCCGGCCCAAACTTTTCCATTCTTTCCTTTTTGGGTCTTTGCTGAAATATAGATGTGTACTATGACCAAAGGAATAAAGTAGGAATCTTGGCAGGAAAACTGCTAAAAGCCAATGCAGTAGGGGTGGGGGAGAGCGCTGGAAAGGTGGCTCAGCAGTAGAACGCTTGCCTGGCATGCACAAGGACCCAGGTTCAAACCCCAGCATCACATACACAACTGTCAGAGAAACAAAAACAAGGGGCTGGAGTGGTGGCTCAGTGGTTACAGAGCTTGCCTGGCATGCACGAGGATGCGGGTTCCAACCCCAGCATCACATGAAAAACTAAATAAAAATGATTCTCTCTCTCACTGTCCCCTCTTTAAAAAAAAACCAAAAACAAAAAAGATTAAAAAATAAATACTCTCACTCTAAAAAAATAATAAAGCCAATGAGTACATACTTATTGAGAAAGCATGAAGTAGGGGGTTCATAATGTATTTATCATGTAAACAGACTTGGTGAGATCTGCATTATCTTGGCTGCTAGAAATCTGAGATGAGCTGGGCATGGTAGCACAAGTTTGTAATCCCAGCAACTCAGGAGGCTGAGGCAGGAGGATCACAAGTTCAAAGCCAGTCTCAGCAACTTAGCAAGACCTTGTCTCAAAATAAAAAAAGGACTAGAGATGTTGCTCAGTGGTTAAGCATCCCTGGGTTCAATCCCCAGCACCAAAAGAGAGAGAGAGAGAGAGAAAGAGAAAGAGAGAGAGAGAGAGAGAGTATTGATGGAGCATTAAAAACAAACTTTAAAAACAGTGGCCACCAAGACAAAACTTTTAGCAAGCTCTAACTGGTCTGTATTTTGTACAAAGTCCAGCCACAGAAACATGAGAAGGAACTCATGATAAAGGTGAAACTCTTACCACTGACATTCTGATGATTAAAAGATTGGGTCTGAAACATTATGGGGCACATCCCTGTAGATTAGGTTAGCTAATGCATGACAAATTAAAAATCCCTATACCATGTAGATGCCATGATAATCTGTGATGGATAATTCACAGGAGATACATGCTATTGATGCTCTCACAAGGCCAGTGGCTATCTTTATCACATTAGATACCCTGAAGGTACATGGGTACACAAAGGGACCACAGAGAAGGGGATACTGCCTTTGCCCAAGCATGGGCCCAGGGTCTTGTGGCAATACTCTTTGCACCTATTCAACCAGCCTATGCACAAGGTTTGGCAAAGAGCCACTTTTATTTTTACTCCAGGTATATAGCTGTGCCTAAGAGAAAGTGCCTCTGCCCACCATTTACACTGGGCTATCCACTTACCAAGAAAATTCTTCAGCTGTTGATCAGTATACAGGTTAAGTTACTCTCTTGGCAATAATTGTCGCCACCTCAGAATCTGCAATTGGTGTTTTCTTCAAGATGTTGTTCCAGCGGCTGGAGCAGTGGTTCTGCAGTTATGGTGCTTGCCTGGTATGCACAAGTACACAGGTTCAAACCCCAGCACCCACGTACAAACCTAAGTGTCAGAGCAGGGAAGGCCATGTGAAAAACTCAATAAAAATTGATTCTCTGTCTTTCTCTCACTGTCCTTCTCTTTTAAAAAAGATGTGTAACTGTTTAAAAAAATGTTGTTGTTCTGGGAAATGTTTCGTGCCTGTGACCCAAAAGTGGGTTGTCATCTGCTTATAAAAATGACATTTCATCCGGATAAGGTGTAATGTCATACAACCTAAGGCATTTGTAGGTATGTATTGGGAAGGGGGGG
>PVKS010044745.1:0-14159 GCA_004027875.1 Aplodontia rufa | reverse complement strand
CTGGGTCCCCTTCTGGAATGATTGGGATTTGTGTGTAAGTGGCACTTCTCAGTTCCTGGGACCATACAGAGGGCAGTAGGGGTGGATGGAGGCTGGGTCCAGCCAAAGGTGACCTGGGCTCCTGAGGAAGATCCAGGTCCTTCCCTGCCAAACTGCAGGGGGCCCTGGGGGGCTCCAGGCGAGGAGCCGGAAACTTGGCTGCCAGCGGCAGGTCTCATTCCTGGCCCCAGGGGGCCTGACCCCAGCCCACAGGGGCGAGGATGGGCAAGGATGTGTGTGGCTCAGGAGCGGCTGGGGCGCAGCGGAGAGCTGGAGGGGACGGAAGCCCTCGAGGTGGCTGGAAGGGGCCAGCGCTCCAGCCCCTCCTGCCTCACCTCACCCCGAAGCCTGGAGCCCAGGCTGAGAGCACTGCCAGATCTCACACGGCACCCATCCATTCAGCAATGCTTCTTGAACGCCGGACACAAGTTGGGATGGGCGCAGGAGCATGGGAGTAAGAGAGGGCCCCTGAGCTCCCAGAGCGCAAAGGGGCCTTCGGACGCCGAGGGCAGGGGAGAGAGAGGGCCAGGGCCCAGGGTCAGGATGCCGAGAGCACTGTGGCCCAGGACAAGTCGGGTCTCATGTTGGAGGGGAAAGGCCTGGTGGCAGGGCTGTGGGAATATGGGTTGGCAGGGATGTGACCAGAGCAAGCTGCTTCTCAGCAGGGCTCAGCTGTGAGGGACGCTGAGCAGAATCCGGGTGCTGTCTAATAGGAAGATGCAGATTGACCAAGGCTGAGGGAGGCCAATGTGGTGAGGGGGTGTGAGGGTGTGCGTGGGCGTGTGAAGGTGTGAGTGGGTGTGTAAATGCGTGCATGGGTTTGTGAGTGTGCACATGTGGGGTGCGTGTGTGCATGGGAGTGCATGGGTGTGTGAAGGTGTGTGTGGTTTGTGCATGTGGGGGTATATGTGTGGATGTGTGAGTGTGTGTGGGTGAGGGAGGATCTGAGGGTCATGGGGGTGTGAGGATGTGTGTGAGGGGTCTGTGTGTGAACAGGCATGTGGGGGACATGTGTGAAGGGTGTGGGGAGTATGCACATATGAGTGGGCATGTGCAGGTGTGTAAGAATGTGCATAAGGGATACGGGTATGAGATTGCTGTCTGAGAGTCCTTGTGCATGTGGGGGTCAGTGAGTCAGGGGGTTGTTTTGTGCAAGGATGTATTTAAGGGCACTGTGAGAGGAGGGTTTTTGAGATGGTGTGTGAGGGGTGTGTATGTGGGGAGTTGTAGTGTGAGCAGGTGTGTATTTGAAGTCTGTTGAGTGAGGGGGTGTGTATGGAGGAGTCTGCTGTGTGTGAGAAAGTGTGGGCGTGTGTGAGAACATGTGTGAATGCAAGTGTGAAGCTGGGCATGGTAGTGCACACCTGTAATTCCAGCACCTGGGGAGGCTGGGGCAGGAGGATCACAAGTTTGAGGCCAGTCTCAGCAACTTAGCAAGGCCCTGTCTCAAAATGGAAAATAAAAAGGGCTGGGGATGTGACTTAGATGTTAAGTGCCCCTGGGTTCAATCCCTCGTACCAGACTCTGAGAGGGGCCTTAGAGACACCCCTGCCTCACAGGAACCGGTCTTTGGCCAGACCCCACTCCGACCCCTCGTTTCTCTATTCTTCCAACTCAAGTGCTTATGTGCCAACGAGAAGCTTGTCAAAGCCCTTGAGCACTCACTATCTCTCCTTTTCTCCTTCAGATTCTGTTACTTTCCTGGGTTCTTTTTTTATCCCATCCCTCCTCCCCCTGGCTTCCTTTTCCCTTCCACTTCATTAGGAATAAATGAGGCTTTAATTTTAACACAACCCCCACCTGCCATATCCATTTTAAAAATTGCTTTTTAATTAAGAAGAAAATTCTTAGATAAACATATAAATCAAAGGGGAGTTCATTATAGAAGAAAATACAGTTGTGGGAAAATGGGTCTGGAACGCTGATCATCATGGTTTCTTCAGAACAATAAAGGGGCATCTGATGGCAGGCAGTAGATGAAAAAAAGAAAGAGATCTCAAATAAAGACCAAATAGTCTCCCAGAGTCAGACCTCGAAGCAGAGAAAACCTCGGTAACAGAGGTCAGTGGGGTTGTTGAGCAGCAATTCCCACAGATTCAGGAGACACAACATACACCGCCCACTCTGCCCCTGCACCCTGAGCTTGTGCCCCAAACAATCTTCCTATTCAGCACGGGCACCGCCAGGCATGGGGGTGACTCCCAGATGCCCACAGAAATATGCAATTAGGGGTGACTACAGTACGTTCTGACCCTGCCAAGAAAACCGCCCATGCACAGATCACGACCAGCAAGAAAGTTAGCTATGGAGAGAGTCGAGACTTTGAGGAACTCCTGTGGCCATTAAGTCTGTGGTATCTAAAGCAACTGAATGACTACTCTCTTCATTGCCTCCAAAATACACACATCAACCCACCAAACATCTCCCATCCATCCATCCAGTCACATATCTATTCAACCTTCCATCCACCTATCCATTAATCTATCCATTCATCTAACCATCCATCCATCCATTCACCCATCCATTCATCCATTCTCCAATCATCTGTCTATATACTCAGTCACTCATCTATCCATCCACCCACCCATCTATCCACCCATCCATCCATCCATCCATCCATCCATTTATCCATTCTTTCAGTCATCTGTCCATATACCCACCTAGTCATTCATCTATCCATCCATGCATCCATCCACATATCTATTCAACATTCCATCCATCTAACCTTCCATCCATCCATCCACCCATCCATCTATCCAACCATCCATCCATTCATCCTTCCACCCATCCATCCATCATCCATCCATCCATTCATCCATTCTTCAGTCATCTGTCCGTATACCCACCCAGTCATTCATCTATCCATCCATGCATCCATCCACATATCTATTCAACCTTTCATCCTTCCATCCATCTATCCGTTCATCCACCCATCAACCCTGCTTCCTGCCAGTCATCTTTTCTATCTGTCCACCTAGTTGTTCATTGTCTCTCCATCCACACATTCATCTAGACATCCATCCATTCATCAGTTGTCATTCACCCATCTATGTATCCATTTTATCCATTTATCAATTCATATGTCCATCCATCCATACCTGTTTTTGGGGTCCCCAAGATGGCCCCAGTTGTGATGATTCTGTAGGAATCATGGGGTTCAGCCAAAGGTTGTGCTTATGGATTTATTATAGTGAAAGGGTACAAAGCAAAATCACAAAATGAAAAAGGCACATGGAGTAAGTCCAAAGAAACCCAGGAGTCGGCATCTACGAATCCTCTCCAAGGGGAGCCACTCAGGGCCACAAAGGGACAACGAGTTGTGACAGCGTGCACAGGAGGAGTCCATTAGAGACTCTGCATGCCAGGTTGTTACTGGGGCTGGTCACACAGGCACCCTTGCCAGCCACATACCAAGATCCCAGACGTGCAAAGTTCTGGATACACAGAAGAAAAACAGATGTTCACCATAAACCCTACTGTGTGGGTGAGACACCACGAGCTTCCCATCAGTTCTGGGAATGTGGAAAGCTTCCCCAAATCCAAGCTCCCAGATGCCAGCACCCTTGCACCCAGGCCTTTCTAAGAAGAGCAGGCTCTCACCTGCTACGTAATAGCTCCCGTCACGCCATCCCGCTGTCCATCAATCTCTGTCCACCCTCTCATCCAGCCGTCCATCCACCATCATGTCCATCTCCCTGTGTCCCCCACTCCATCCCTCTGTCTACTCCTCCCCACCTCGTTCATTCTCTCTCTTCCTGCCCTGCTGGCTCCAAGACTACAGAAAGACAGGAGATGTCCCCTTCCTCCAGGGCCACACTGCACACATCGTGATGTTGAAAGAGCACTCATCTCCTCCTCCACCGGTTGGAACTATGCTGAGCTAAAAGCCCCCAGTGAGCCCAGTGGCCTTGCTTTGTGGCCTCACCTGGGTGCACACTCTTCTCCCCATGGGGCATGGCATGCGACTCTTCCGGGATCCGTGCTGGGTCCTCAGCCACTGCCAAATCATGTCCAGGAGTCCTTGTGTGCAGATGGGAGGAAATATCTCAGGGACTGTCCCTGAGTTAGGTCTGGGGAGGGGACAGAGACTAAAGGAGGCGGAGTCGCTCTGTTTCTGACTCTCCTGGCTCTCCCTCCTTTGCTGGCTCTTAGACTCCACCTCCTCTAGCACTAGCCATGGCAAGCCTCAGGTTACTGTCCCTTCCCCTCCACACACACCCCTGACCTCCTCCTTCCTCCTGGCTGCTCCATGGAGTGGGCAAGGCTGTGGTGACCCTTTGTCTTTTTGAACATGCCAGGAACCAGAGGCTCAGAGAGGTTACACAGTGCATCCAAGGTCACACAGAGCTGGACCTTACCCTGAAGCCTGTGTATTCCCCAATCCAGAATGTTCTTTCCTGCAACAATTTGGAGCTTCTAGAAACTCTTTGTGGGATGCCCCTCCTCTCTGATAACACCTGTTCCTCAATTTGCCTCCTGTTCTCATGAGCAGGATGTGAGATGTGGAAGCAGGAACAGCAGGGGAGGTTTGTCACACCACTGGACCTCGGTCCCTCAGGACAGTACTCCTGCCAATGGTAATTTTAAGATGGCACCGTTTAGGTGATGGTTAGAGCTCCTCAAGGTAAATACTGCTGGACATTGTTACGGCCACTTGAAGGGCATTGCACTAACCCATGGAGCCAAAGCAGACTGTGACCACAGGACCAGCAAGGTTCCAGCCTCAGCATTCAGACCATCTCCGGATGATCAGCAGGTTTGTGCTGTGGATGTGGCCTCCAAAGTGACACGCACCTCCATGTCTCTCTGAAAGGGCACAGGTCCTCACGGCTCCCCGCCCCCCACCAGTGTTGCCATGGAATATTTTTATCCTGACGTTGTTCAAACACGTAGTGGCACAAAAACAGGCATGGAGTCTTCACTCTGCTATCTCACAGTCTGCTGTAAAACCACCACAAATCTAAGCCTTCAGTGAGATCACAATTACACCACCAGGAAAATCTCAATCAGCCCAGATGTCTTTTGCTTCCAGAAGATTCTTTAGCTTCTCCCAGCATGGCGGCCTAGTTTCCCACGGCTCTCTCCTGCTCCTGCGTTGGGAATCCTCTGTCCACGCAGCGTGCGTCCTTCCGTGGGTCTTGAACCAGGTTCACGGAGGTCGTCTCTGTGTTGCTTCCCGTCTTTCCTCCTCATGGTGCAGTAGTTAAAGCCGGGCGCCTTGGCAGAGTTGGTGCCATAAACCCAACGTGGAGCGGGCACCTGTGGCAATGCCTGCTTGTAAGAGAGGATCGGTTAATCCAGGAGAGGAGGCTGGCACAGGTGATTCCACAAGTGCAGTGTTTCGAGGGCCCCCAGTGGACAAGTTCAAGTTTAGGTGCACCTTTCACTCATGGGAGCATGGATTAGAATTAGGGAGTCCAAAGAGGAGGTTAGGGGGCATTGGGGTTCGATGTCAGGATGCTCAAAGGCTAAAACAGAAGGCAGGCTGTAAGCAGAGCTTTTATTGTTTGTTTGGGTTTTTTGTTTTTTGGGGGTTTTTTCCTACCAGGAATTGAACCCAAGGGCACTTAACTTCTGAGCCGCATCCGCAGCCCCTTCTGTTTTCTTTTGTCTTTTATTTTGAGACAGGGACTCCGTAAATTGCTTAGGGCCTAAGCTGCGGAGGCTGGTTTTGAACTTGCACTCCTCCTGCTTCAGCCTCCCAAGCTGCTGGGATTACAGGTGTGCCCCACCACACCTGGCTCTAAGCGAAGTTTTAAAGAAAGGCTAAGCAGGAGCTGAACTCCTTGGTGATGCTCGGGAGCTGCCTTGAGGCTCCTTGTCCTTCCCAGCCCCTGGGCTGCCATCGGGGCTGCAGAAGGAGTCAGCAGGCAAGAGGGAAACCTCAGCTGCTTTTCCCGAGCGTGCACAGGCCCTGGGCTTGGCTTGCCTTGGCTTGTCCAATCCTCGGTTGCTTCATCCGTGAAGTGAGGATGAGATCTGCCCCCACAGTTGGCAGGACAGATGGGCAAGTCTGGGCACAGGCACCCCCTCCTCTGACTCCTCGCTGTCTGCCTTGCCAGCTGTGGGGCCTGACGCTGGTCCCTGAGCTCATCTGGGCTGTGTTTCCTAGTTAAAAGGGAAATAGCAAGGGCACCTTCCTCTGGTAGTTCTCAAAGTTGAATGCTGGGTCTGGAAACTTGTACAATCCCAGGGCATAAGGCTGGATCAGACCAGGTCCATCGCAGCTCAGGCAGCAACCTTCTCTCCACCTCTCCACCCCTTCCGGGTCCCTGCTTCCGCACTGTGAAGACCTAACCCAGCTTCCCAACCTATTTTATACCGCAGACCCCAGGGCAGTCTGAAGAAACCCTGGACCCCTTCCCAGAGTGATGTTTTTAAATGCATCAAACGTAACACCCAAGATTGCAAATGAACCAACCATCTTGAAATATAGTTGTTGCAAAATTTAATTGAAAGATGCTGATGTGATATGGTAATGTTTGTGTTTTATTGTGAACACCTTAATTAACAGGAACCATCTGCTATAGGAAAACTGTAATTTTTAAATCTTTCAAGATATTTGCAACCAACATAAGATGATGTGGAAATACTTAAGACTTCTACTGGGGACACAATCACAGTCAATCACAGTTGCTGACAGTAGATAGCCCTGTGGCTTTGGGGCTCTTTTCATAGTAACAGCAAATGGTAAATTTCAGGTAGAGGTTAATGCAAAACAAAGGTTTTTTTCCCCACCCAGGTTCTCAGCCCCTCTGGATTATATTCTCAGACTCCTTAGTCCAAATCGAATGGTGTTGACCGCCTGCTCCCCGTGTTGGCTTTGCTCTGGACTCCATTTAACTGATCAGATCTATCTCTATTTTTTTGCTTCTTTTACATACAAGCATGCATACAGAAAAAGTCCATTGAGAGAAAAATCTTTGCCATGGGAAACGGTTCCCTCCCCACCCCTTCCTGCTTTTATCCCATGTCCCAGGGGCTCTCGCTGGTCTTACGTTTCTGTTTCCTCTGCGGTTATCTCTCAATCTCGAGGTACCACACTTAGCCTTGATATTTATTGATTCACAGACCCAAGACCTTATCTGTTGACATTTCTCACCCCCCTCTCCCAAGCTAGGTCTGTTCCTATTTTTATCTCCACGCTGGTTACTGTGGCAACTTCAGGAGATGCCAGTACACACTTTGACTTCTTATTCTACTATGGGAGGTGTATTTTGACTCCACACTAATCGAGCGGAGATGTTGGCGCTGCCTTCTTTCCTTCTGCCCTTCCTTCTCCCTCCCCATTCTCTGCCTTGTCAGAAGACAGCAGTATCTTTGGCTGAGCGGATCCCATATACCTGAAATAAGGACAAGCTCTCTGAAAGTAGGAATCTCCTTTAGCTTCTCTTACATGCCAAAGCCACGGTGCCTGGCACATAGTAGGTGTGCAGTAAGTCTGTGCTCTGATCCGGGGCTGTAGCTGTATCTCCCGCCCTGGCCTCTATTTGGGAAATGAGCTCCCAGCCCGAGAGGGGCGTAGATTGACTTAATGCAAGCCGTCTCCACGGCCGGGCCAGGGCACAGCCCGAGGGGGCAGCGGCACCCAGAATCATGCACTACAGGAATTTTCTCTGCTCTTGGGATCTGAGCTTCCCATTAGAGTGTCCTGGAATGCCTTGGCTTCCCTCCCATTGACATCTCTGGGTTTTCAACCAGGTGAAAATGGTCCTAGGGAAGGGGACAGAGAAGGCAATTTGCAGGAGGCAGAAGGCTTTCAGCTCTCATTTCCAAGGCTGATAGCCTGCCTCCCAGGCACTGCTCCTAGTTCAAAGAACCTGCTAGAAAGGCCTTGGTAAAGTCCTCTCTCTTTAACCAAACCTCTTCAGCATCGATCCAGGGCTCCCCAGGCCCTTGGGACAAAGTCCAGATTCAAACTCCACCCGAGTCCCCTTGTGGTTGTGCCCTGGACTCTGGCCAAGTCGCTTTCCTTCCAGCGTCACCTCCCATGATCCAGCCAGACAGAATCAGCCGCATTTCCCCCAGGTCGGCCATGTGTCCAGCCCTGGCAATGCAGCTGCTGCTCCAGCCTGGAGGTCTCTTCTTTCCCACACAGTGTTCCCTACACATCCGCACCCACGTTGCCTCTCCCATCTTTCCCGAGGCTCCTAACCTGGTGCCCTCCCACAGCCTCAGTGCGCCTCCCTCTCCTCACAGTACCAAGCTGAATGGAGATTACTTATTGACCCATTTGCCTAGAGTGTAGATTCCTCGAAGTAGGTTATTCATCAGTAGCCTGTGCCTGGAAGCACAGAAGCTCATGATGGACGTGCAAGTGGACGGACGGATGGATGGATGGGTGGATGGGAAGCTAGATGAACCACTGGAAGGATGGGATGGATGCCCGGGTGAGGAGAAGGTTAGCATTTGGAAGGATGGCTATTACGTGACCTTTTCATGCCTGCTAACGTGAACACATGCCAGCAAACCATGTACCGTGGAGCTGGGCACAGTGACACAAGCTTGTCACTCAGCGAAGGCAGGAGGATTGCAAGTTCAAGGTCAGCCTCAGCAACTTTTGAGACAGATTTCAAAAACAAAAAATAAAAATGGCTGGAGGTGTAACTGGGTGGTAGAGCACCCCTGGGTTCAACCCCCTGTACCGTAGAAAAAGAAACAAAGCATACTCCATGGGATAATTAATTAGTGCACGTAGCCCTGAAGTTATATTCATATCCTAATTTCTCCCCAGCTCTCTCAATAACCAAGGGAAGATATTTTACTAATAATGTCCGAGGCTGAAAATATAGCTCCACGATGGATCACTTGCCTGGCATGCATGAGGGCCTGGGTTTTCAGCGTCTTCCTAACTTGTAGAGTTGTTTGGGAGCTCTGGATTTTAGCTGCTTATTATGGTAGAAGCTGGCCTTTCTGGAGTTTAGTATTCAGCCAGAAACATTTCCTAAGGATATATTTTCTCTGCAGCAAGATGAAAATCACTGCTTTCCAGGAGCCCGGGGTCTGGGGCAAGCAGCAGCGTTAGTCATCACCCCCGTTTAAGGGGTTCTTCCTCGTAGGAGAATAAGGCTCAGATAGAGAAAGAAGAAACGGTGCCCCTGGCAAGAGAAAGAACAAGAGGGAAATATCATCTCCTATCCTGTGAATTAGGTGCGATCAGCTTCATTTCACAAATGTAGGAATCGAGGCTCATAGGGGTTAAGTGACTATTTCAAGGTCACAGCTGGTAAGGGGCAGAGCCAGAACACCACATGTCCCAACCGGGCCTCAGGTAGCACTCAGCGGACCATGAGGGACAAGAGCCATCTAAGGGAGCACAGAGGCCACCAGACCCAGCTCTTCTGGAGGGGAGGCTGGGACTTCACCCAGGAGGGGACAGCTGAGTGTGGGTGGGCTGCTCTGTGAGGACAGGTGCCGACGTACTTAGAGAAGGATCATGCCCCGCACTCTGACAGCTCAGTGCATGGCTTCCTGAGCGCTTGGACCAAGGGCAGGGTGAGCATTTCCTCTCGAGGTCATCTCACTCCACTCTCCCAGGCTGCACAGTACCAGGGTGGGACCCAGCGTGGATCAGATAGATGAGCTGGAATCCCAGCCCGGGGCTTGCTGTGGGACAGCCATGTGACAGAGCTCGGTGTCTGTCTCCTGATTCAACTTCTCCGAGCCTCAGTTTCCCCATCTGGAAAATGGGGAATAAGGATGATGCCTGCTTTGGCCACTTGCTGTGGGCAATTTAGAGATAGTGTGTGTCGGTCTGGCACATAGTAGGACTCAGTCACTGCTGGGTCCCTTCTCTTGGATCTCAGGGATGAGCAACCCGCTCAGATCATCCTTGCCAGGTGATCCTTTTGTGCTCAGGGACCCCTCTGAGAATCTGATAACAGCTGAAAATCATGCGCCCTGAATTGTGCAGACCACCAGGGCCCAGGCTCAGAGCTCCCGGTCTTAGGGCTGATGTTCAAGTCGTGCGGTTGCTCACATTAGCAGTGTCTTAGTAAGCTCTTCATTGCCATAACCAAAATGCCTGAGATGAACATCTTGAAAGAAAGAAAGGTTTATTTTGGCTCATGGTTTCAGAGGTTCAGTCCATGGTCACAGACTCCATTGCTCTGGGCCCAGCTGAACAGCGTGGCGGAAGGGTGTGGTAGAGGAAAGGGGCTCAGCTTGGGGCAGCAGGGACAGAGGATGGGTTGGGGGAGGACAGGAGCAGCTACAGTCCAAGGCCACACCCCAGTGACCTACTTTCTCTAGCCATGCCCCACCTGGCACAGTTACCACCCAGTGGTGCATTCAGCCATCAACGGGGGAATCCAGGAAATGCGTAAGATCAGAACTTTATATATATCTATAGCACGAGGGTTTGAACCCACAGGGTGCTTAACCACTAAGCCACATCCTCAGCCCTTTTTATTTTTTATTTATTTTGAGACAGGGTCTTGCTAAGTTGTTCAGGGCTTCACTACGTTGGTGAGGCTGGCTTGGAACTTACAATCCTCCTGCCTCAGCCTCCCAGGTTGCTGGGATTACAGGCATGTGCCACTATGCCCAGCTCAGAACCCTAGTTTTTGCCTAAAACCCCACCTTTGAACTCTGCTGCATTGGGAATCATGTTTACAAAACCCAGGTTTGGGGTTGGAGGAGTATTCCTAGATCCAAAACACAGCAAGCATTTTAGCCATCTTGGATTCGGAACCCTGAGGGCACTGAGGATGACCAGATTCCAAAGCATCTCTATGGGCAAGTAAGAAAATGCTCTGACTTGTTTATGAATTGATGAAAACCACCACCACCACCGTGGTTTGGACAATTCCCACGTTTACCATGTGTGCTTTAACATTTTCCCCTTCCTGTTTAGTTTTTGAAAATTGTATATATTTCAGGGATGCAGCATGGTGTTTCTGATACACACAGAAGGGTTACTATAGTCCTGCAAATTAACACATCCGTGACCTCACATAGTCAGCCACTGGGTGTGTGTATGCACGGAGCAAGATTGCCTAACATAGACTTTTATCAAAAATCCCAAACACAGTACGATATTATTAGCAAAACCCTCATGCTGAGCACTCGCTCTCTGGCCAGCCTCCTCCTCCTCATGGGTGACTCTGTAGCCTTTGCTCCATATCACCCCATTTTCTGCACCCCAACCACCCTGCTGACCCCTGTTTGGGTCTCAGTCTCTGTACAGAGCCTCATCTGAGGGGAGCATGCTCAGGACCCCCAGTGAATGCCGGAAACTGTGTGTGGGACCAAGCCCTGCCCGTGCAGTTTCCTCCTGTGTCTACACACCTAGGATAAAGCTTAATTTATAAATTACATACAGTAAGAGGTTAACTGCAATAACTCCTAAAGAAAAAGAGCAATTATAACCATATAGTGTAACAAAAGTTATGTTAAATTTATGAATTGTTTCTTTCTGGAATTTTCCATTTGAGAGTTTTGGAGCACAGTTGACCATGGATTGAATCCATGAAATGCAAACCAACAGGCAAGGAAGGACTGCTCTGACTGCTTTGAAAGATTCCACATATAAATGAAATCATGCAGTATTTTTCTTTCATGTCTGGTTTTCTTCACTTAGCATTTGTCCCACTTTTGCACAAGTAAGGGAAGGCCCCATGTGTCCATTTTACAGATAAAGATACTGAGGTTCAGAGAGGTAAAATTTCATTCGAATTTGATCATTCGGGAAGCTGCACAGCCAAGGCTGGAACCTGGGTCCATTTAACCCCAAAAGTCACTTTCTCTGTGTGAGAAGATCCAGGGCTCATTGTTGCTCATACCGCATGGATAAATGTAGTAGGAGAATGCATTTGTTGGACCAGAGCTCCCAGGGTAGATCAGAGGCCAGGTGGATGCCCACCTGGAATCCCCAGTGAGTACCAAGAGGAGGCCACAGGGACCCCCACTTAGGTTTGCTCTGCTCCCAGCCTTGGAACAGGCTGTGTGTGGGGAGCTACTGAGCTAAACCTCTCTGAGCATGAATCCGTCACTGCCAGAGTCCTCTGAGGCTTCCAGGGCAGGCTCCCCCAGGGGGGTAACATGAACTGCCTTTCTCACAGTGGCCGAGAACACTGGGACCATGCCATCAGTGACAGCACATGGGCGTCCCTTAATTGTATGGTCAACTCATTCCTAGAATGAAGAGGAGCCCATTGTCCCCTGGAAAGGATGTGACAGTAGGGTTTTCTCCATTGTGACTCTGCTGGGCAGAGAAGGACCCAGCTGACAGTCGGGTGGGGATGTCCTCCCCCACACAAAGTCACAAACCCGTTGAAATGGGTGCTTCCAGCCCAGAGCCCCTCCTGGCTCCTGGTCACCATCCACAGGGTCATTGGGCTGAGTGATCAGCTCATGTCATGCCTTTGCCAGAGGATACCACCTCTGCTCTCAGCTCCACCCACAGGGAGACAGACTCAGCCCAGCATAAAGAAGGGAAGAGGCAGCTCAGGGTCCGTCGGTCAGGCTGCTCCAAGCCAATCCTTCCTCAAGCTGAGGGGCTGAGGGACCCCAGGCACATGACTGTCATCTCTAGGTGCCCATGATCCCCTTCGGAAATGTGACGGGCAATAGGAAAACACCTTGCGGTTTGGGATGCGGGGAATAAACCATCTTGGCTGAGAGATTTGTTGATTTCCTAGGACTGCGGTGTCAGAAAGTTTCTGTTGCTGTATCACAATGCCTGAGATAATTAACTGATGAAGAAAAGATTTATTTTGGCTCGCAGTTTGGGGGTTTCCATCCATGATTTCTTGACCCCTTTGCTTTGAACCAAATCAAGGCAGCACATCTTGGCAGGAGTGGGTGACAGAGCAAAGTAATTAGCTCATTGCCAGGAAGCAAAAGAGGGTCACTTGTCCCATAATCCCCCTCAAAGGATCACCTCCAAAGACCAAAAACCTCCCATGAGGCCCCACCTCTTAAAGGTGCCACCACGTCCCAGTAGAACTACCCTGAGGGCCAAGCTTCTAACACAGGCTCTGGGGGACATTCAGGATCTAGACTACAGCAGCTGCCAGAATGCACTACCTCCAAGAAGGTGGCTCCTTCAGCAGAGATTTCTTCTCCCTGGCTTCCTCCTGTGACCGCACACCTTCCCTCTGAGGGTGTCTGTCTCACCCCATGGTGTTCTTCCTGTAAGGACACCTGTCCTATGGAGTGAGGACTCACCTACTCCAGGAGGACTTTGTCTTGACTATGTCTGCAATGACCCCGTTTCCAAGGTCACAGGAGGACATGAATATGTGAATTGAAGGTTGGGAGGAACCGATCAACCCGTGACAAGAGGGGACTGTATTGCAATTTAGGAGTGTGGAAGGTGGTCTGGGAATCCTTTCAACAGAGAAAGCAAGGGAGCGGAGGAGAAAAGGCAGGGGAGGGAGAGGGCAGGTGATCCTGAGACCAGAGGTGCCCCAGGTGCAGAGGACGCAGCCTGTCATGGAACTCCTCCGCTTCCTCTCTCCATCAGCTCCCTTCTCCACCACAAAGGACTGCCCTGCCTGCCTTCTCAGAGTGGGTTTCCTGTGTGGGAGGACGGACAGCAGCTGGGGAGCCCCACAAGGTCAAGTCAAGCAGGCTTTGGGGGCAGCGGGAGGCATCACAAGCCCCCTTGTAGAGGGACCCACACCAGAACTCTCTGAGGAGGAGATTGCCCCTTGGACTTCAGGAGAACCTGTGTCTAAGCTCTCGCTGAACACCACAAATCTTTTTTTCTGAAGCCCATGGTTGCCAGTAGGTCTCCTGCAGTGGCCTGCACATGGAGAGGGTGGTTAATCGGTCAACCTGGGGCAGGGGGCACTTCCCTAGTCTTAGCTTCCAGGGCTCACAGTGACCAGCAGGCACCATCCCAGTGCCAAAAAGTGAAAGAGTCTTCCTCAAATAGGTGGGGGGACTGAGCAGTGGTCCAGAAACTGGCTGTCTCCGCATCCTAACTGCGGATGATGAGGGTCTGCACTCCTTCCACACTCCCCAGCCCCTCCCAGCCCAGCTTGGACCCCAAGCAGCTGGACCTGCGGGAGACCCCCCTTTCCCTCTCTCCCTCCCTCTCCCTCCCTTCCTTCCTCCTCCTCCTTCTCTCTCTCCCCCTCCCTCTCTCCCTTCCTCCCTCTCCCTCCCTTCCT
>PVKS010044744.1:0-14179 GCA_004027875.1 Aplodontia rufa | reverse complement strand
CACCATCACCACCATTACCACCATTACCACCGTCATCACCATCCTCATCACCATCATCACCACCACCATCACCATCATCCTTGTCACCACCTTCACCATCATCCTTATCACCACCATCACCACCACCATCACCACCATCACTATCATCACCACCATCACCATCATCACCACCATCACCATCACCACCATCACCACCATTACCACCATCACCATCACCACCATCACTATCATCACCACCATCATCACCACCATCATCACCATCCTCATCACCATCACCATCACCACCATCATCACCATCATCACTACCACCATCACCACCATCATCACCATTCTCATCACCATCACCATTGTCCTTATCACCACCACCATCACCACCATTACTGTCATCACCACCATCATCACCACCACCATCATCCTCATCACCATCATCCTCATCACCATCTCCATCACCAGCATCATCACCATCACCATCCTCACCATCATTCTTATCATCATTATCATCACTTTACCACATCATTACCATCATTCTTATCATCACCACCATCATCCTCATGTCCATCACCATCATCACCATCACCATCGTGCTCATCACCACCACCACCACCATCACCATCCTCATCACATCACCATCATCTTCATCACCATCACCATCACTATCATCACCACCATCACACCATCATTCTTATCATTATCATCACCTTACCACGTCACTACCATCATTCTTATCATCACCACCATCATCCTCATGTCCGTCACCATCATCACTGTCCTCCTCCTCATCATCATCATTACTTCACCACCATCCTACTCATCACTACCATCATCATCACCATCATGGCTACTATGTGCTAAATGCTTTACATGAGTGACTTAATTTAATCCTCAAAGTGGCCCCATTATTCCAACTTTACACTTATTTTTAAAAAATACCAAGCTGAGACTCAGGAAACATAAGCTCATCCAGAATTACACAGAAAATTCAAACTTTGGCCCATTCAGCTGCCTAACCCATGCCCTTCCCACCACATAAGTGCTTCACCATTGCCCACAAGTGGCATCCAACCAGTTAATGATGCCCTGGGAAAATACAACATTTATAAGTAGATCATCAGTAGCAAAGTCCACTTGCTACAGACTTTTCTAAGTGTCGTTGTTAATTCCACGGAGAGAGTAGGGATGTGGGATATCAGATTATTAGGGAGATCTGGAAGCTGAGAAAAGTGCTTTATTACATTCTATGCAGCACTTCTTGTTAGCAAATGTAACACAGCATGAATGAAATAACGTTAATTATATGAGACTCTTTCCTCCAAGAATGAGTTCTAAAATCTGGCTGGACAGAGGACAACTTGTGTCGCATATAAAATCTTGAACACTCCCTATCGTGCATTAGATGACAGTGCTCACACCCCTGGGCATGGCCTTAAAATCTGGCCATCTCCGCCAACCTAACCTTTGGCCCAATCTTCTTACAATCACCACCCGTGAAATCAAAATCTAATCTTGTCACATCAGAGTCTTTGAATCAGAGTCCTAGAGTTTTGCTTCTAGAATGAGCACATTGCTTAGTACACGCTCAAAGGATCCTAAAAGCCACTAGAATATTCCCGTGTGGCACAAGTGAGCAACCAAGTGTTCTGACCCAGCTTGGTTTATAACAAAGTTCCCTCTGCAAGCCAAAGAGAAAGAAATCAGGACCGCTGGTGTGCAGTTCCTCAGGTGTGCAGCCGCAGCCTGGTTCCCGCTCTCTCGTTTGTGTCCTATGATTCCTTCTAATTTTGCCCCTATGGTCTTGGAGTTTCTGAACCTAACTAAGCAAAGGCTTCTGTCTGGACTTTTTAGGGCAACTGAGGACTCTGTGGAGTCTGGCGTCTGTCTGCTGATGGAAGCAATAGAATAAGTAAATACTTCAAGTTGTGAGGACCCTGACTGTGGCTGTGGAATATCTTCAAGGCCAGCTGCTTTCTTGCAGGGCTGGGGAGCACATTGCAGGCCCACACCGTCAGCACTGGAGGCCACATCTTGGACAGGGCTGTCACACGGCCCTGACACTAGCTGTCACTTCCTTTACTGTCTGCTGCGGGATCTCATCTATTTCTATCCGAGTCTCTGACCTGCTTTCTGCCAGGCCAATGTTGTGGCCATTGTCTTGACAGCGCCCTTCAGCCTTCAGCCAGCGGCCTTCATCTCTTCCAAGCTCACACCCTCTTGTGCCTGATGGCACCAGAGCAGAGGAGACAGAAAATGACCTCAGTGGTGTTTGCTCAGTGGGAGGAGAGGTGGCTGGAAGAAGAGAGGCGCTACGGCCCAGCTCGAGGCGGAAGCTGTGGAGGAGAGGCTGAGCCAGCCTGGTCGGCCTCCCCTCCAGGAGCCTAGTGGGCCTCTTCTCCAGGAGCCTGGTCAACCACCCCTCCAGGAGTCTGGTTGTCTTCTCCAGGAGCCTGGTCAGCTTCCCCTCCACTCCTCAGGTCCAAAGAAGCAGTCACACCTTGCACCGTCCAGTGTGAGCTTGTGCTTCCTGTCTTGAAAGAAGCGGTCACACCTTGCACCGTCCAGTGTGAGCTTGTGCTTCCTGTCTTGTTTTTCTAATTCGTATTGACGCGGTTTTAAACCAATGTGCCTTGGGCTGTCATAAGGAATACCACTACCAGCTATTTTGTTTCCTTTTCCCCCTCAAAGTCTCTGTGTTTTTGTTGTTTTCAGCACTGGGATCGAACCCAGGGCCAGATGTACTCTAGGTAAGTGCTCTACCAGTGGCTGTATTCCACGCTCCCCTCACCCCTTTAATTTTAATTTTTAGACTGGGACTCAATAAGTTGCCCAGGCTGACCTGGAACTTGGATCCTCCTGCCTCAGCCTCCCCAGTAACTAGGGTTACAGATGTGGCCTCCACACCCAACAACATCTCTGGGCTTCAGCCCCTAACTGCCTCTCTTCCCCAGCATGCCTCTGTCCAGGCCCCACAGGGCACCTTCTCTACACTTTAGGCACAGACACTACTTGGTGGCATGTTTAGAAACTTCTCTGGATGGGAAGCTTTATAAAACAGATCATGTCCTTTGCCCCAAGGACGCCCCAGGGACAGAGCTGTCCGCCCCTTCACTAAATGGTCCCAAGCAAGACCATTCCCAGTCCTTAGGTCTGTTTTCCATGTCTTTCTGCCGCCTCTCTGCTGGTAATTTATTGTGCCTACTTCATTTCCCGCAAATTCTGAGCCACAAAATGTGTCTCCTAAAAATCTATCTTTGTTTTTGGAAATTAGAAACGGGCAGGGCCTTGGACATCGCGATTCATTTTCTGACTTAGGAGTTGAGAGATGGAGTCTTTAACATGTATTCCAAGGAGCTGAGGACACAGGGCATGTGATACAAAAGACAGTCGCCACAGGAATAGATCCCGAGTAAACCGTGTTTGTAATGATGGCCACAGTCTATACTTAGCATTTTTATTTCAGAAATTGATTTTCCTGTTGCTCAAAGTCCTTGCAAACAGCTGGATTCACCAGAGGCAGATTTCCTTAGTCACATTTGCCCGGCTTATTGAATTCCCTTTTCTTAATGAATCATGAGGGCTGAGCTAAATGCTAAATATCAGTGTTTATGTAAGGAACCTGCATGTTTGCTTTTTCATCAATTAAGGAAAAGCTGATTGGCCTGGCACCCTGAGCCCGTGTTTGTTAAATGGCACTGTCTTCCTGCTTAACAGGACACTGGTGGAAGCTGCCACGCTGTACTGAAAGCACAGAGAAAGCAGGTGACGTTGGCTACCCGCTGGGTGGCACCTGCAAAAGGAACCCTGTCCTTTTGACCTTAAGGATGGGGAAAGTTATTTTACTAATCTAAATTGGGTGACAACTTATCCGAGGTAAGAATCCAGATACACAGAGAATTACTTGGAAAGCCTTTCAGAACACAGAATCCCACCACTCTGGATGCAAGCTGCAGGAATTGGACCCTCAGCCTTTTTAAGACCACCCCAGCGAAGCAGCTGGCAGTGCCCCCAAGCCCCATCACACACACGATGTGACTACTCCCCCAGCGTCCTGAGAAGTGGCCTTTCCTCTGCTAGAATCCACCCCTGCCAACGAGGAGCGTGCTGGGCCATTACAGGTCAGTTGCTTTGGGTCACCCCCTTTACCTTCCCTGATAGGGCACCAAAACCCCTCCTTACAGCATCCTGTTTATTAATTCAGATCCTTTCAACAGGAAGCACAAAATAGCACTTAACTCTTACATAACAGCCCTCAGGTATCTAGGACAGCTTCAACCCCCCTGGGGTCCCACTCATCAAGCAAGGGGTCCCCCCTTGCTCCTTTCATGCGAGGCTGATCATTTCAGGTCCTACTGTCTTCTGAGTGTCGGGTTGTATGTCCACCTGCCTGCTGGAGGTCACCTGTGGACCTCTCCAATGCCCCCATTTCAGCATGTTCGAGCCCTCTAACCTCAGTGCCCCTCAAACCTCCTCCTTTTCCTGCTCTCCCCAGTTAGTAACTTAACCTCCCTCCCATTGTCCAAGCTGGGACCCCCAGCTGTCCAGGCCTCATTCCTGATGCCCTCTGTTCCTTCAGCACCTGCTGTAGTCGACTAAAGGAAGTGACAAGAACAATTTTAGGAGGAAAAGTTTATTTGGGGGCTTCCGGTTTAAAAGGTCTTAGTCCACAGAAGGCTGGCTCCATTCCTTGGGGCTCAAGGTGAGGCTGAACATCATGGCGGAAGATGCGGCTCCAGGGAGCAGAGAGAGACTCCAGGCCAGACACAGAATATGTACCCGAAGGCACATCCCCAGTGACCACCTCCTCCAGCCACACCCTACCTGCTAACAGTTGCCGGTTGACCCCTCTCAGGGGATTAGCTCACTGGTGGGTGAAGGCTCTCACAACCCAGTCATGCCCTCCTGAATTGTCACATGAGCTTTTGGGGACACCTCACATCCAATCCATAACAGTGTCCACATCAGGTTTGTCCTTAACAGATCCTATCAGTCCGGCTGCCTCAGTCCCCTCTTCCATATCATCTCTACAAACACTTGGTCCAGACCCACTAGAGGTTCTCAGATGGGCTCATTTTAAGTCACTTCCTCTCTGCCTGCTGTGATCTCTCAACAGCACGAAGCCGATCACATCGCGCCCCTCCTAGATGACCTTAGAGTGAACGTGCAGAGCCCTGTGCATGACCTACGAAGTCCTCCACGATTCCCTCCCCCTCTTCCTGTGCTCTCCGCTGCAATGGGAGCTACGGGCCAGCAGCACCGGCATCGTGGGGAAGCTGGTTAGGAACAGAGTCTGGGGACAGAATCTGCGTCTGAACCAGATCTCGAGGGGTTCCTGTGCGTGCTGACGTTTGAGAGCCCTGTAGGGGACACTGGGGCCTGCAGACCAGCCTCTTCTTCCTTGGTATTTCCCTTGGTGTCACACCCCAAAGCCTTTTCTGGCCAACATCTTCATGTGTACACTTAGGAGCCACTTTCTAGAGAAAATTCTCTGTGATGTCACATGACTCAAGTTAGGGACCCCTCGCAGCTGCCCCCCAACTTCCCACACAGTTTCATAACCAAGCTTGCAGAGTTAGTCTCTTAAACACCTTATTTACTATCACACCCTCAGTGTCTGAAATACAGTAGATGCTCACTAAGTATGTGCTGAATTAGTGACAAATTAGTAGTAGGTGCTCATTAAATATAAGCTCCAAATCTCTTGCTGAAATCCAAATGAGCTACGATCAGAGACAGCTCACGAGAGGAACTGAGGTTGGGCCGTGTTACCTGCTTTTCATAAGTATTGCTGCACCCTAGGAAGCACACCCTAACCTATCGCTGGACCCTAGTAAGCACACCCTAACCTATCGCCGGACCCTAGGAAGCACACCCTAACCTATCGCCGGACCCTAGGAAGCACACCCTAACCTATCGCCGGACCCTAGGAAGCACACCCTTTCTCTCTCAATGCCCATTTGTGGACAATCCTGCAGATTTATCACTGTTAGCACACAAAGGGGCAACAGAATCCACATGGTCCCATCGCCTGGTCTGTAGATACAAGAAAGTTGGGACCCAGAGCGTGACTTTCACAAAAGGGTATTAAAGTGTGTGTGGGAGACCACCAGTCCTTTTCCTTTAGATAATCAGCTGTTAGTGTTCTCTGTTCCTGCTGCCTTTCATAACTCCTCCAACCTACTCTCAGTCTATACAGTGGCAGAGTTTCAATTCATTATTGGAACTCAGAATGATCTCTTCATATTTTAACCACATACTTTAACGTTTAAATACCTTAAACCAAGGTGTGATCTAACTGTACCTGGTAAGTAACACATTTTCAGAAGAGAGGGTGGTAGTTTAAAAAGCAGCTGTGTATCCACTGTCTTACCCTTCTTGCTCTGGGTGTGACTTCAAAGACTTATTTTCGTCATCCTTGACAATTTAAAAACTATCTTCTCACCAGGCACAGTGGCACACACCTGTAATCCCAGAGACTCAGGAGGCTGAGGCAGGAGGATCGCAAGTTCAAAGCCAGCCTTGGCAACTTGGTGAGGCCCTGAGCAACTTAGTGAGACCCTGTTTCAAACTAAAAAATAAAAAGAACTGGGGCTGTGGCTCAGTCACTAAGCACTTCTGGGTTCAATGCCCTGTAACCAAAAAAAAAAAAAAAAAAGAAAGAAAGAAAGAAAATAGAAAAAAAAAGAAAGAAAGAGAGGAAAGGTGAATAACTACCTTCTCTCTCTCTATTCTCTATTCAGGATGCTAGCGACCAGCCACACGTGGATGCTAAGCACAGAAGTGTATCTAGTGCAAATGCAGATGTGCTGTAGCCCCTCCACCTTCTGGGTGCCAGCCCTTGAATAAAACCAATTCTCTCCCAACAACCTCTCCTCTTCTAAGTGCTGATGAGCAGCTGGATGTGGTTTCAGCTCACAGCTACATGTTGACATGATCGTGTGTGTATGTACTGGGTTAAATGAAATACACCATTAAAGTTAATTTTCCTGTTCCGTTTTACTTTGCACTGTGACTACTACAACATTTCAAATTGCTAGTGGGGGGCTGGAGCTGTGGCTCAGTGGTCACAGCGCTTGCCTGGCATGCATGAGGACCAGGGTTCAAACCCCAGCACCATGAACGCAACTAAGTGTCAGAGCAACGAAAACCAGATGAGAAACTAAATAAAATTCTTTGTCTCTCTCTCCCTCTCACTGTCCCTTTCTCTTAAAAAAAAATTGTTAGTGGCACTGTCCCCGGATTTCTACTGGACAATATCGCCATGGGCTTTAGTGGCCTATACAAGGTTTCTCCCCCTTCTTTGCCCGGCACTCTAAATTCTAAAGAGAAGCTTCATCTAAATGATTAAGATGCGGATGGATAAATAATATTTCTTTACATTTACAGAATCCAGATGATCAGGTGGCCTTCAGGTGACATCTGAATATGTAATGCCCGTCCTTGCTCTTCAGTCCTGGGCATCACCTAACACAATGCGTGTAAACTGCTGTGAAGTTTAACTTGCAGGGAAGATGTGTGTCCGCCTAAGAACTGTGTGGCCCTCGGAGGTCAACCCTGCAGTGACGCTCCAGCCAGAGGAGACAAGGCCCCTCCCTGGGTGGTGAATACCCTGGGCAGCACATGACCGTGCTGCCGCAGCCCTCGCACCTCCGTTCACTCCCTACAAACTCCTCTTGTGGTGGCGAAGACCAACAGCCCCTCCACCTTCCAGAGTGCCATCCCTGAGTAAAAGCAATTTCCCTCCCACAAACTCTGCTGCAGGTACGGCGCTGAGGACAGGCAGCCGCCCCGAGTGCAGTTCACAGTTACAGGTGCAAATGCTCACTTGTTTATACGCTGGCTTAACCAACCACACTGTTACGGCTGCTGCTGGCTTCTTTACACTCGACCGTGCAACTGCTGCAGCCTTTCAAGCTAAGGGGGACTCCCGTTGCCTCTCCAGTGCACAGTGCGGCCGTAGGCTTCAGGCACCGAGGCTGCGCTCTTAGTTTTATATCCATCCTTCTTACTTTTGCTTGCTATTAGATTCTTCCACAGTTGGTGTACTTTCTACTAAGATACAATCCAGTCAGATCTTCCCACTGCTGCCTCGGTGAGCTGCCCACATCCTCCTCACACACACGTTTACAGCATCCATGCTTAGGGCTGTCACAAATTCATTGTTAAGTGAATACTCAGTTCCTTTGACTTAATAATGCAGATCACTACCGAGAATATTTCCATAATGCTTATAGTGATGGCGGTAATTTACTGAGGGATTACGATGTGCCTGGCACTGTGAAAGTGCTTTACAGACATTGTCTCATTTGATATTTACAATAACCAAGGAAAACAAGTGCGGTGGTGTCTTCTTTACAAAAGGAAGATGTTCAGCAAGGTGGTGGCAGAGACAGGCTCCCTCACCCCGATCCACAGCTTTTCCCTCTGCTGGCGCAAAGCTCTTTTCCCCAGCCGTGACAAGTGTCTTCAGCTATTGCCGAATACCCCCATAAGGCGAGGCCATGCCCTCCTCCCCTAGCTGAGAACTGTTGGCATGGGGCAGCAGTGACCTTTATTGCTGCCTTCCAATTTGGGGGATGAAACTGTTGGCCACCCGTGTCAGCCACTCCCTTTAGGAAAGTGAGACCTCCTGCTGCAATCTATCCTTTGACCCTGTGCCAGCTTCAGGCTCTGTGGGATTACTCTGCAAATAATACAAATAATCCCTCATCGCTCCCAAGCACCATGCTTCTCCTCCCCAAACAACCTGCTGGACAGTACCAGCCCCAAAGTCAAGATCATGGGTGGTTTCCTGCTGGGTGTGTAGGCGCCTGCACGAGGGTCAGAGCCAGCCTAGAGGGTTGTTTCTGATTGACAAGCGCTGGATTTCTGAGGATTAGGAAGAAGAAAACAGGGCAAGACACACCTGTATCGAGGACCTCGACTGCATAGATGGAAATTTGCTCATTGTTTTTAGTGGAAGACTTTTTCACCCCAACTTTTTATTTACCCACTTGCTCTAAAGCTGTTACAAAAGGAAGATGATTCCAGGGCTCGTTCACAGGATCGGGAACAGGCTAGAGTCTATTTTTTGGTCACTTACGTACTGATTTCTATTTTGAGATGTACTTTCCTTGTCTGCTTCCCACACCGCACCGCTTTTTCTTCTCTACAGGACGCCCCAGAGCCCAGTCACACGGCCCCCACACGGAACCCTTGTTCAGCATCTTTCTTGAGAGTCACGCCAAGCTGCAGCGTTATTTGACGAGTCACCGTCTAGCTTAGGTCTGCCGAGTGAGGGTCATTGCTCACCTTGCCCGCACATGAGAGTACGTCTGTTTCAGCCCTGACTTTCTTCAAAGTAAACTCGGAGTCCATTTCTTTTCAGGTATTTTCAATTTCTAGGTTATTTGGGATAGACAGAGATGGATCATTTTCTCCCTCACTCTCTTTCAAAACAGGAGCAGGTGCTGTTTGAAAGTTGAGTTTTTTAGTAGTAGTGATTTCCACTTCCCTTTCAATAATAAGTCAGATTTCGAAGGGCCTCCTGCTGCTTCATGTAGAATTATTTTAAGGCTGGTAAGTTGGTCTATCTAATTTTAATCGGGTGCAGATAAGAGCTTGCTGATGTGTGCATTCTGAAATTTCATTTCTCCAGTGCAAACTCATTGCCTGACACTTGGAGGACCGTACTGTCTGAGAAACCGGATTAATAATGAACGAGCCGTCTTGTATAATCAGAAAGGGGAGGGAAGCTACAAATTAGAAATAAGTGTGCTCTTCATTACAGACGGTGGCAGGGTGCTGCTTGGGTATCACAGATGCGCACGTTAGCTGTGGGGCACGGCCACCACTTGCTGCTCTGGGTTCTCACGTCCCTCCTGAGAGCCTCTTTCTCAAGGGACTTGCAAAGCAAGAAATCCAAACTTGGGAGACGCATTTGCACCACACAGGAATGCCAAATTATCATTCATCTAGGTGCGCAGATAATGCGAATGTGTTACATTTCCATCTTAAATTAAGTTAAAGTTCTCAGATTTTCCATATAAATTAGATCAAAATTATGCCAAGATGGGGATTTTTGCAAGCTTTCCGGTATTCTCGAGAGATGCTTATTCTGAAAGTCGTGTGCTTTCACAGAAAATGAGCTGCCCGTCTCCGAATCTGGGGAAAGGTGCTGGAGTTTGGTTTAGTTTCAGTTCATTTCATTCTAACATCTGCTACCAAGTAGCTATGGCAGTAGTGGTATGTGTGAGTGAACACACGTTTGTGCGTGTATGTGTGCACACCAAAACCCAGGAAGGTACAGGAACAAAGTTAAATGCAAAGTTAGGGAAGGCACCAGGGAAGCCCATTGGCATTACTTCACCAAAAGACGGCAAAAAAGGAACAAAGACCAGGCAACCCATACATGCGGGCAACCACGTATCTCACCAGGGTCCAGACTGCTTCACAGATCAGGAAATGGTTCCGGGTGGAGACAAAGGACACCTGCTCACAGATCTGTCATTGTCATGGGAGAGAGGCTTGGGCCCCTCCTGCTGTCTGGTTCTCTTAGGACCACCCTGGTTCTCCAGTGCCTTCAAGACCCTGGCATTGAGGTGAGAGTGGATCCAGGTCCGCTGCTCTGGAAGCCAGCGGGTCTTTAAAGCCATGGAGGGAGGACATGGAAATCCGGCCGTGCCAAGTCTACTTTGTGCAGGTAAAGATGGTTGATGTGACCAAGGTGGTAGTCCCAGGCCACAGTGACTGCTCCCGGAACATGGTGACCAGCAGGTGAGAGTGCTCAGAAGGAAACAAAGCAGCCACCTAGGTGCCACCAACAGGCATGGGGGATGTGGAGGAGAAGTTCAGTTTTGGTCTGGAAGCCTTGAAAGGTCTGCCTGCAGCATACAGAGGGTGTGGGGGCTGGAAAATCCCAGAAAGAGAGAGCAGGGCAGTATGTGGCTGTAGGATGGGAAAGTGGCAGCCAGACTGTGGTCGACGTGGACCCCAGGGACACAGGAAAATGCACCATGAATCCCACCCAAGTCCACTCACCCAGTCCCACCTGGCCACTTCACATAGAGCCCATGTGAGCAGCGATGACTGTTTGTCTTTCAAGACAGTCCACGCAGGGGCTGGAGTGGTTTCTCAGCAGATGGAGCACTTGCCTGGCATGTGTGGGAGACCCAGGCTCAAATACCAGCACCACGTACACAACTAAGTGTAGGAGAAACAAAGACCAGATGAAAAAATAAATAAAATTGATTCTCTCTTTCTCTCACTCTTTTAAAAAAAGCAAGAAACAAAGCCCACGTGACAGGTAGGTCAATGCAGGTAGTCACAACCGCATGCTAACGCCTACCACCTCTGGTATGTGACGTTCCAAGTGCAGAGGAGTTTCAGTTGCGGTGGAATTAAGGAATTAGATGGCCTCAAGAAGGAGAGATCACCCTGCAGTACTCAGGTGGCCCAATGGACCCACAAGGGTCCTGGCAAATGGGAAAGGATGTGCAAGAGAGAAAACCAGGAGATGGGCCAGATGTGGCCATGAGCCCAGGAATGAGGGGGCTCTCTGGGAACTGGGAAGGCTAAGTCTCTCCTCTAGAGCCTCAGGAAGGTGCTCATCCCTGCTGGCGCCTGGAGGGAGCCTAGGAGACACGTCAGAGACTCTTGACATCTGGAACTGCAGGGGGGTGAATCTGTACTGCTTCAAGCCACTAAGAGTTTGGTGATTTGTTACAGCAATACTAGAAAACTAATCAAGTAGCAGAGAAGATTAACCTCCAATGTCTTTAAATACGTATCTGACTCGTTCCAGGAAGAATGGTAAGGCTGGACGGGCCTCCTGGCAAAACCTCAGGAAGGCGGGCGTGGCTGGCGAGGAAGAGAGCACATGGCCTGTGTCATTGGCTTCTGCTCAGCCTGGCGCCTGGAGAGGAGCCCTGACATCCACGGAGGAGAGGCAGAAGTAACTGTTTTCAATAAGCCACCGTAAGGCAGCAGGCACTCTCATTTACAGGTTCCAGGCCCTGCTGACCATGTGGACCCCAGGAGGGCAGAGGGAGTGCTCCCTGCTCCAGCCGTGCGGGCTTCAAGGGGCTGTAGCTTCCAAACCCTGCAGGGTGTCTGCTAGTGACCGGGCTGTGGCGCTCATTATGGGGACATGAGCGGAAGATCCCAAAGGACTCAGACAATGGCATGTGGACACACCAAAGTCCTAGGAAATCCACAAAGAACAAGGTGAGGCCCCACAGAGGCCTCAGTACCAACCAGACGCCAGGGGCGGGAGTCATAGCCACCCCTGAGGGAACTAGGGTCCTGGAAGTGGCCACCAGAGCTCCACAGATGAATGAGGGTCCTGAATGAGCAGGGGAGGGGAGGCTGCCATTGCTACCCTGCTGCACCCCAAGCTGGGGTGACCTGGGGTGACCTGGGCTCCCAAGGACCGAACACCCAGGACCATGGAAACACTGGGCACAAAAGAAGACAGAGGACTCACCGATCTCATCAGGCAGGACAAAACTCTCTCAGAACTGTGCATCCACGACTAGTGAACTGCTTCTATGTGGAATCTGAACCAGACTTAAGCCTAAGAAAAGAGAGCTGTGAGGCCAATTGTCTGCGTTCCTTAGCAGTGTCTCACCGGCTGTGCCTGCACTGGGGTGGAATCGGCCGTACACTAACTCTTGTTGCAAATGAGGGACACAGCTCTGGCCTGGACCTGAACCCCAGGAAGTCAGATGCTTGGCAGCAAAGCAGTCTCCAGTAAGAGGGGACTTGAACACCTGCCAGGCGTCCTCCAGTCCTGCAAACTCCGCACAGAGAGCGCAGAGGTCAGGGACTCGCCCCACCCGCACCAGGAAAGGACCTCCATGTCACGTCTTCCTAAGTACCGCGCACGGGAAGTGGAGCTCTCCACAGCCCCCGTGCCCTGGACGTGAAGGTGCCCGGCTGCTCTGTTTCTCAGCTGAGAGCTCCCATGTTGCTGCTGCTCCAGTCCTGTGCTTACAAACTGATATCCTCTTTGCTAGAAGCTTCCCTGGATTATAATCCTGTAGATCCCCTTCCCATCTTTCAGGCTTTGCCACCCGTGTTTCGTAAAACCCCTGCCTGCTGTAGCTGTGATGAGATTCAAGGTTTCTCTCAGGGAGCAGAGGAAAGCCCCTCCCTTGACAAGATGAACAGGAAAGAGCTGATATTGGCTGCATTTAATCAGAGCCCAACCAACCTCCAGCAAAATGAAGCCACAAACACCCCTTGACTGATCTAAAGTCCAATTTGCTTCCAGGTTTGGGGCAGCTGCAAACCCCATGCCATGCACCGAGGCCCCTCCCCAGGAGCTCATTCAGCAGCTTGAAACTAAGTGGTTACTGAGAGTTTATTTTCTTTTTGTTAAGACGTTGACCTGTGGTTCCTTTGAATCAATGCCACAGTCTTTCACCGAAGCAGAACCGGGTAAGGAAGAGTTAGAACGCACAGTTAAAGACCGGAGCTCAGGTCTGAGAAGAAGCCGCGTGTGACTGAACCTCCAGTTCTGCTTCTCCAAGTTACAGAAATTGTCCACCGAGACTGGGAAAGGGCCCAGGGACACTGTGCACAGGGGAGCTGCCCGCGTGTCACCCTTGGGACGCCTGGTGCACAGCTCGACAGGCCCTACAGGGATTCACCATCTGGGAAGAGGCTCAGAGGCTGCTCCACGGAGCAAGATGGCAGGTGAGGTCACCGCCATGTGTGCAAAGGACAGAGTCATGAGAAACCATCTGGTAATTGGAGTGCCAGGAAGCCTTCAGAGGAAGTGGGAGCCTCCTGGTGGAGCCAGCAGCACAGCTGGGAGAGTCCAGACTGTGCTTGAGGGTCAGCAGGGGATCCCAGGACATAGAAGTCCCTGGGGAGAAGGCCAAGAGCCCTGGAACTGGGAGATGAGAGGGGCTGAGTGACACACAGGTCCTCATGGTCCAGAAACTGAGCTGGGTTTGTATGGGAGGAAAACTGAATAAGGACATTGAATTCTGTCCCAGCAAATGTCTTGCCTATACTTTAGACCTTCTCCACAGACTGCGTCCCTGCTTCTCGGCTGGGGTTTGGGGTGTTTCTAGGCCCCTCCACACCTAAGGACAGGGTGGGCCATCTGTCTAGTATCTGGCCAGGTTTTGCACTTTCTGCCTATCTCTGGCCAGGTTCAAGCCCAGAGAAGGCCTCTAATTGGAAGGTGAAGTGTGACTAC
>PVKS010044743.1:0-14168 GCA_004027875.1 Aplodontia rufa | reverse complement strand
AGCGCCTGGGTGCCCACCTACCCCGGGACACTGTCTGCCTGGACACGCTGCCAGCATTGCGGGGCCTGGACCGTGCCCACAGCCACAGCACCCGGGCTCAAGGCCGCAAGGGCTATAGCCTGGGCAGCCTCTTCCACCGCTACTTCCACGCTGAGCCGAGTGCAGCCCACTCAGCCGAGGGCGACGTGCACACCCTGCTCCTGATCTTCCTGCACCGCGCCGCTGAGCTGCTTGCTTGGGCAGATGAGCAGGCCCGCAGCTGGGCCCACATTGAGCCCATGTACACTTCTCATGATGGCCCAAGCCTCGAAGCCTGAGTGTCACTTACCAGTTCAACCAGGCTGTGACCTGGAGCTGGTCCTGACCAGGGAGATTTGTTGCCCTTCTCCCCAGCTCTTAACTGGGTGACCCCAGGCCTTGCTGGCCATGGAGCCTAGGAGCCTTCTCTAAGCCCCACCTCCAGGCCTGTGAATCCTCTGGCCTGCGTGCTGCAGCGGTGGCTGCTTTGGGCGTCCAACCTTGCCCTGTTCCTCAATAAACATCCCCAACTGCTTACCTGCTCACTTACTGGCCAGACCTTGAGGCTGGGCTCTCTGCTGAGGCCTCCCATCATCCTGTCTAGAGGGGGCAAGCAGGGAGCCATGCCTGCCAGAGAAGAGTCCCCAGAGTTGCCCCATTGTGGCCTATTGTAAGCTCTGTGTGGATGGGGGGATGTCAGCATTCAGGCTGTTAACCCTGAGCCACTGGCCACCTCCTTGGCTGGCCTTTTTTATTTTTTGGGTGGGTACCATGGATTGAACCCAGAGGTGCTTAACCACTGAGCCATATCCCTAGACCGTTTTTCTTTTTAGTTTTGATACAAGGTCTCACTAAGCTACTTAGGGCCTCACTAAGTTGCTGAGGTTGGCTTTGAGCTTGAAACCCTCCTATCTCTGCCTCCTGAGCCACTGGGATTATAGGTGTATGTCACCATGCCTGGCTCCTGGGTGGTCTTTTGATGTCACCTTGAATATGCCCCTCTCTATTGCTTCAGAGGTCTAAGAAATCAGTGAACAGGGCCTTGGGATGAGCAGGCTGAATCCGTGGCAGGAAGGGAGATGGAAGGGGGAGTTGAGCTTGCAGAATGGCCACCTGCCTAGGTGCAAAGCCCTGCGGCAGCACTTACCCACTGCAGGGCCCGCTCAGCTTCTGTCCCCTTTCTGTGGAGTGGTAACAGGGTGAATTGATATGTGGGCTCTGGGAAAGGGAGGTGCCCTCTACCACATGCGGGCACATTACCTGTGCATGCTGAGCCACAGGCAGCTGCACAGAAGCATGTGGGAGAGGGGTGCACAGAGGCCCAGTTGGCAAGCTGACCTGAGTCACGGAAGAGGTGGGTAGCCAGCAGAGGGTGCCATCTAGAAAAGAACCTATCCTGGGCCCCACATCTAGTGGCGCAGTCCTAGGAAGGCTGGGAGGGCACCTCACTAGCCAACTCACCTGGGCTTCAGTTGCTGGTTAATCTGTCTCGGGCCCCACCCTGAGGCACTCCCATCTTTCAGGGAGGTGGACAAGGAGAGACGTGTCACCCAAATTCTGGGGTAGGTGAGAAGGGGTGGAGTGGCCACACCCAAGAGTGACTCTCATGAGCAAAGCCTTGAGCCAGCCAGGCCCGTTTGGGGAACCCTAAGTAGGTCAAAAAGGCTAGGACTGTCACAGTATGCAAGGTAGCAGGATGATAAGGCCAGAGCACAAGCAGCAGCCACATCAGACTATCCTCATGGCCTGGGCCAAGACTGAGCCTGAGGGTAATGGTAAGCCACGGAATGTTGTAAGCAGGAGATGGCAAGATTTGATTTAAGTGTAGTTTTCAGTACCTGTTGGGTTGCTACGTGGAGAATGAAACCAGAGGAGGCCTGGAGGGGGATGATGGTGACTAAGGGATGGAGAAATAAAGGGTTAGGGATTTGGAAGGAGAGGGCAAAATGGTGGGGGCAGGCAAGGTGCAGTATGGGGAAGCCCTGCAGTGGCTGGTTTGAGAATGGTCAGGAACCAGAAGGTTTGGTCACAGCCAAGGTTTCTGAGCAGATCACCCAGCTGAAGGAGTGCTGCAAAGCCAGAGCTAGGTGAGCTGGGCCAGGCCTAGGGGAGCTGAAGGAGTAAGGGGCAGAGAGCCTCCCAGACCCACCACCCTGGCAAGGCTGGCTCCACGCAGGTGGCCTGAATAGCAGGTTGTTCCCTAGAGCACTAGCCCTGCTGCTTGTGTGAGTAGGTAACGTCAAGTGGGTCCCTTGTCACTCAGCAGGTCACAAAGGGCAGAGCTCCAGGCTCAGGCAGACAGGGAGACTGCCCAATCTCTGGCTTATGCAGCCTTTGCAGAGTGGTTTCTGTTTTGCATCCCCCACCTCCCCTTGAGGACCAAGGTGCCTCTCCTGCCCCATTCTGGGCCTCCTCGACCTCATGGTGGCCTGGCCTGGGGCGCCTTCCCTGAGTGTGCTCACCCGGACCAGCCTGGACAAGCATCCTGCTTCCATGCAGTGTAGACAGGCTGCTACCTGCCTCCCTGCTGTCTCAAAGCAGTGTTGTGCTGATTAATGTGTAACAGCTGGCTTTCCAGGGAAGAACACGAAAGTGTTTGCATTCACACATGTATGTATGTGCCTAAGCTGTGATGGCATCTGATGAACAGATGCGGTTCCCGTAGTAACGTTGACTGATATTTTCATTTATCTTATGGTAAAAGCAAAACCACGAGGATGCGTGTGAGAATTTCACTCACTCATGGTATTCACAATGTCATGGTCACAGATGACACATTCTTCAGTTTGATCTGTATTATTATTTTCTCCATAATTTGCTAAGTCTAGGCAATTAAAAAAAGCAGCAATGGGACTGGAGTGGTGGCTTGGCGGTTACAGCGCTTGCCTGGCATGTGCGAGTATGCAAGTTCAAACCCCAGTACCACGTACACAACGAAGTCTCGGAGCAATGAAAGCCACATGGAAAACTAAATAAAATTAATTCTCTCTCTCTCTCTCTCTCTCTCTCCCCCTCCCTTTCTCTTAAAAAATCAGAAATAAATTGCTGGTGATGGACTTGGCAAAGATATTTGAGGTAGCATGGCATTTCCACCATGCAGATCCAGTAGATGAACATCAGTACAGAGAAAAATATGGTCAATGAAGATGTGATGGATTTTGCCAGGCACAGTGGCACACACATGTAATCCCAGTGGCTTGGGAGGCTGAAGTAGGAGGACCACAAGTTCAAAATTAGTTTCAGCAACTTTGTGAGGCCCTGAGCAACTTAGGAAAAGCCTGTCTCAAAATAACAAATAAAAACAGGCTGGGGATGTGGCTCACTGGTTAAGCACCCCTGGATTCAATTCCCTGTACCAAAAAAGGGGGTTTTGAATATCACCTTTCTTTTTCATGAACAGAAGTTGCTCTCGCTATACAGAGCAGTTTGGATTAATTTCACAGCAATTATGTTGAAAGGAGTTGCACTGTGTCCCAAGAACCAACTCCAGAGCTCCAACTTGTCCGTAGCCAACCACCTGTGCCTCGCCAAGCTGCATCATTGACCGACACCAGGCCATGGGGGGTATCTGCCAAAGGGGATGTCACTGTCACTGTGATAGTAAAAGCATACCTGGGGGACATTTGATACAAGCCAATTGAAAATGGAATTATCCATGGAGAGGGACAAATACTAACATTAAAAGACCATAAGCATTTGCACCTTGTCCTTTGTCTGTGTAGAAGATAGAGCAACAAGGACAGAGTCTGAGCCAGGGAATGCAGAAGCCCAGAGCACAAAGCCTGAGAGATGAAAAGGGTCCCCTCCTCACCCGCAGAAGCGTGGACACTTGGCTTTTCTGCACCTCAGCTCATACACACTATGAGCTCCCTCATACTGCTCCCCTACACACATGCGCACTGTGCACACATGCATACACACAAGCACACACACTGTCAATCCATTTGGGACTTGAGTTGCCTTGTGTGATGCTGGGTATTGGACCCAGTGCTACACTCCCAGTCCCTTGATTTGCCTGTTAAGAGTCCCTTAAGCATCTGTATCTCCTAGCAGGTTCATCTGGAGTGAGGGCCTGAGAAGTTCTAGTTGAACCTTGTCTTAGTCTGTGTAGGATGCTATAACAAAAGTCCCATAGACTGGATGGCCTATAAAGAGAAATTTATTGCTTAGTTCTAGAGGCTGGAATCTAGGACCAAGGTGATAGCAGGCTCAGTAAGTATCTGGTGAGAGCTCCCTTCCTCACGGATGGCACCTTCTTGCTGAGTCCTCATATGGTGGAAGGGACTAGGTCATTCTCCAGAGTGTCTAAGGGCACTAATCATATTCATGGGGCTCTGCCCTTATGATCTATCCATGTCCCCAAATCTGTACCTTATAATACCACCACCTTGGTGACTGGGTTTTAACACATGAACAGAGGCACACTCAGACCATAGCACACCAAGAGGCACAGACACACATGAGTCTCCACTCCCCCACATACACATACCCCCTTCATAGCCACAGCCCATTCACACACACAGAAGCACATGTGTGCCATACACACACATGCACCTCACTCCCACATGCTCACTTATGATTTTTGCATAAATGGAATTTTACTAGATGCTGGTTTTTAAAAAATCATAGAAGCTTTTGTTGTTTGAGCCTGTTGTTGTTGCAGCACTGGACATTGAACCCAGGGATACCCCATTGAGTTTCATCCCCAGCTTGTGTGTGAATGGGTTGTGGCTATGAAGGGGGTATGTGTATGTGGGGGAGTGGAGACTCATGTATGTCTGTGCATGTTGGTGTGCTATGGTCTGAGTGTGCCTCTGTTCTGTCTTAAAAACAGGACCTAAGTTGCTGAGGCTGGCCTTGAACTTGTGATCCTCCTGCCTCAGCCTCCTGAGTCACTTGGATTACAGGCCTGCACCAGCACGCCCAGAGGATCTTACCATGTTACTTATCGTACCCAGGCTGATCTTCAACTCCTGATTCTCCTGCCTCAGCTTTCCAACTTACTGGGACTATAGATATGTGCCATTGTGCCTGGCTTTTTGAGCCATTTTGTGGTCAATTTCTCTAGGCTTTCAAATGTAATGCCATAATTCATTCTCTCTCTATTTCTTTCTTTCTTTCTTCTTTCTTTCTTTTCTTTCTTTTTATAAAGAGAGAAGGACAGTGTGAGAGAGAGAGAGACAGAATCAATTTTTATTGAGTTTTTCACATGGCTTTCGTTGCTCTGATACTTAGTTGTGTACATGGTGCTGGGGTTTGAACCTGTGTACTTGCGCATGCTGGGCAAGCGCTGTAACCACTGAGCCACCGCTCCAGCCCCGAGATTTATACATCTCACTGGCTTTTTCTAAGAAGAAAACAGGATTTTGACTTCTTCTTTTTCCCTTTTAAATTTCTGCTTCCCTAACTTCAGTTTTTGTCTTTACCAGTTCTAGCAATCTATTTTCTTTGGTTCATTTTTTGCTCTTCTTCTAATTTCCTGAGATGAAAACTAATCACCTTTGTCATCTCCCTTCTTGAAAGACCAAGACATGCAAAGGCTGCAGTTTACCCCAAAGTGTGGACGCAACTATGCCCATTAAACATGGTTTTTTGATTTGCTTTGTAGATAGCTTGTGATTTTGCTTTTAATTTCCTTCTCAATATAATGCTTGTCTGGTAGATTTTATCTTAATTTCAGTGTGGTGAAGATTTTTTTGGCCATCTTTTAATATGTATTTTAGTTGTTTTGGATAAGATGTAAGGATGTGTTGCTTAACATATATTTTTGGTTGGGTGCGGTGGGCACACCTGTATTCCCAGGAATTTGGGAGGATGAAGCAGGGGAATTGCAAGTTCAAGGCCAGACCCAGCAATTTAGTGAGATTCTGTCTCAAAATAAAAAATACAAAAGGGCAGGGGATGTAGCTCAGAGGTAGAGTGTCCTTAAGTTCAATCCTCAGTACCACAAAAAGAAAAATAAATCATCTTTTTGAATTAAGGCTGTTTGGGGACTGTATGAACTTTCTAGGGCTGCTATAGCAAAGTATTACAAACAGGGGTGGGGGGCCTGGAACAACAGACATGTATTATTTCACAGTTCTGGAAGCTAGAAGTCTAATATCAAGGTGTCAGGGTGGGCTTCTTCTGAGGGCCCTGAGAGTCTGCTTCCCCACCCCTTCCCTAGCTTCTGATAGTTGCTAGCAATCTTTTCCATTCCTTAATTTGTTGGTGCACAATTGTGATCTCTGCTTTCTTTTTCATATAGTCTCCTCCTCTTGTGAATGTCTCTGTGTTCAAATCCCCCTTTCTATAAGCACAACAGTCACATTGGATGAGGGCCTACCATAATGACCTCATCTTAACTTGATGACCTTTGTAAGGACCTTATCTCCAATGAAGTCATATTCTAAGTTACTGAGGTTAGGACTCCAACATTTTTAGGGTGGGTATCCATAAAATAGGACAAAATAATAAATACTTAAAAATGTTCTACAGACTAGAAAATTGCATCTCCTTATGACATATGGATTTTTTTAATTGTACCAGGGATTGAACCCAGGGGCACTTGAACCCAGAGCCATGTCCCCACCCCTTTTTATTTTTTAATTTTGAGACAGGGTCTCACTAAGTTGCTAAGGCTGGCTTTGAACTTGTGATCCTCCTGCCTCAGCCCCCAAGTCACTGGTATTACAGGTATGTACCACAGTACCTGGCTGGTTATTCTATATATTTCTTTTTTAAATTTAATTTAATTAATTTTTTAAAGAGAGGGAGTGGGGGAGAATCAATTTTATTTTAGCTTTCATGTGGCATTCATTGTTCCCACATTTTTTTGTATATGTGGTGCTGGGATTTGAACCCGCATCCTCGTGCATGCCAGGCAAGTGCTGTAACCACTGAGCCACTGCTCCAGCCCCATCCAGCCCTATTCTACATATTTCTAAAACCTAGTTTGACAATTGTACTGCTATTCAATTCCTTTACATTTTTGTTTATTTTTTAAATCAATTACATCTGTCTGATTCTATGATAATATGCTAGAATATTCCATCATAATTAGCTTTCTCTGAGGCCTTCCTGCGTGCTTAGTAGTTTTTCTCTGCGTGTGCAGCTGCTGTGTGTGTGTGTTTGCTGTTTTTGTGACTGATTAGTCAGGGTTCTCATAGTACCTGTGTTCCTGTCTATCTGCCTATGGAGAAACTTTGAGGCATTGGCTCATGTGATGTGGAGGATGTGGTCCAGGCCAGCAGGTTGAGGACTGAGTAAACAGCTGTGGTTTGAGTCCAAAAGTCACTTGGAGCAGAACTCATTTCACTTTGTGTGATCTTAGTCTTTCCTCCTAAGGCCTTCAGCTAATTGCATGAGGCTGACCCACATTGTGGACAGAAATCTGCTTTACTCAATGTACTGGTTTATATGTTAATCTCATCTAAGCATTACTTTCACAGCCACATTTAGACTGGCATCTGATCCAAAACTGGGCACCATAGCCTGGCCAAACTGACAGCGAGTCAGCTTCACAGTGACTATTGGATAGTGTTTGTTCTCTAACTTCTCCTCAGTGCATAACATCCACGAATCTGGACTGAGGCCTCACGGAGCACCTTGCCAGGCCCTCTGTTGTCACTGTTGTAGACTGAATGAAACACTTTGCAAGAATGACTGCCTACCACTGCTTCCCCCCTGGAGATCGCTTCAGTTTCAGGGGTTGCTTGGTCTGGTGGCTTGCTCCCAGCAGGAGTTTCTCATTCCTCACTTTCCTTCTCCTGCTGGGTGAATGGCATTGGGCTAGAATTAGGACCCATGGACCACTGACCTTTCCCCAGCTTCTGGTTGCCAGAGTTGCATGGGGAAGGCAGTGCACTCTCATCCATTTCAGCTGTGTGGGTTCCTTCTATTTGGGAGCTTTTAAGATGTTCCCATGTCCTAAGAGTTAAGGAAAATCTGCCAGGCAATGCCTCAGCCTGGTAATCAGATCAGGGGCCTGCAACCCTTCTGATGTGCACACGAGGGGACTGTGACCTCTCAGAGAAGTTTCCTCAATCACTTGTTGACATTTGCCTGCTGACCTCCCTCTTTACTTCAAGCCTGCTGGTTGGCATCCTCCCACTTTCCAACCCTTGGTTTCTAGTTGCCCTCAGAATGCAGCCCCTGGGGTCCCATAATGGCAGCAAACCCTTATGTGGGGTGAGGTATGACAGTTGCTACCCAGTTAAGGCCCTAGCCTTCTGGGTTGCTAGTTTTCTCCTGCAGCAGTGGCTTGGTCAGGGGGTGGCTGTGCCCTTCCCTGGATGCTTCCATGGCCCTGGGTAGTTGGGGTGCTGGTCCTTTCCCCAGATCCACAGCCTGCACTCAGTCCCTCCAGCCCTGACCCTGATCCCAGCCTCGTTGAATACCCTGCCAATGCAGAGTCCTCTCCACAAACGTAGACAAGAAGGAGCACAGAAACCCGAATGGGAATGATTGCAGGCACTCCAGTGCTCCAATGAGATTGCAGAGGTCACAAAAGGAATCTCACCCTTTAGCTAGGCAGATAGCATGTTAAGGTAACCAACTTGTTCTAGTTTATTGTGAGTACACCTGGTAATCGGGAGTGGCCTTTTGGGCTACTGAATTGCCTTTACCCCAAGGTAGCATAAAGCTCTCTCTAGTTAGCATAAACTTGGAGCCAGCACCTAGGCTGAACTCCCTCAGAGGCAGGGAGCCGGGGTCACTCTCTTCCTGATGTTTTCATTTCAAAGAAATGCTTCCAGGCTCTTCAAAAAACCTCCCTAGGTAGTAGTACTGGGGGGAAGCTTATTGAAAAGGCCTGCGAACACATACACATATCCCCAGGAACCAGAGGGAAGATTCCTTTTTTTTTTTTTTTTGCAGGGACTACTGGAGATTGAACCCAGGGACACTTTACCACTGAGCTACAGCCTCAGTCTTTAAATTTTTTTTTTTTTAATTTGAGGCAGAGTCTCACTAAGTTGCTTAAGGTCTCTCTCTAAGTTGCTGAGGCTGGCCTCAAAGTTGTGATCCTCTTGCCTCAGCCTCCCATGCCACTGGGATTACCAGTCTGTACCATTACATCTGGCTCAGAGGGAATATTCACAGAGCAGAGGTCACTCTCTGAAATGCTGTAATAAACGGCGGGGGAGGCAATCCATGGAATTTGAATGACCCTTCTTTCATGCTGATTAAGGTGGCCACCCGGCTTACCTGTCCCCTCCTCCTCTCGACTTTAGAGGTGTCCATTTGGCTTCGGAGGTGCTCAGGCCAGGTGAGAGATGACTGCCTGCTGAAGGCAGGCACTCTTTCGCCTGTGGGACTCTCTGGGTGCACCTTGGTCCTATGATCTGTCTGGTTTCTTGCTAGGGGAGCTGTCTGCTGCCCTCAGGGTAACCTCTGTGCACACTCAGCCACAAGGGTCAGGCTGGAGAAAGAACCTGGAATCTCCTTCCCCAGTATGCTCGGCCCTGCTGAGTGCCACCCTGCATCACTGCCGTGAGGCTCAGCATCCCCAGGCCTCTTGGCAAGTGTGCCCAGGGTGGGTGTCCCTGCCAATGAGCATCTTTAGAAAGGCCTGGCCTTGGCAAAGGCTTCCTGTCCTCAGCGAAGTGCTGTCTATCATCTGAAATGGTCGTATTGAGGGGCAGATGAGCACACCCCTTCCACTCCTACCCACGCCCTCATACTGGCTCCCACCCTCCCGGGGTTTTGATGCAGAGCCAAAGGCCCACAGGTAGAAAGGGAGGAGTCGGCGGGGCTCTACTCCCTCCACCTGCTCTGGGGAAGGAGACTTCCTGCAATGTCCAGCTTTTTGTGGCTCGAGGTTTCTGTGGTTATGGTCACACCGCTCCAGTCCCTATGCCTGCCTCCACATGGCATTGTCTTCTCCATCCGATTCCCATAAGCAGAAGAGATAACTGAGAGGCCTTTGACCCCAGTGTCCCATCACTGTGGAGCAGCTCTCCTTCCCGTCAACCACGCCTTCCTCTTTCCTCCTCTTTCTCGCCCTACCTCTTCTCTGCCTGCCTGCCTGCCTCTATATAAAGTTCCTCTACCTCCTTTTGCCTCATTCTCACTCAATTAGGTAAAGTGTGGAAGGAAAGGCCATTATACATTAAGTGGAGAATATTTTTGCTGCAAAAAAATTAATTGGATTCTTTTTTAGAGAGAGGGACAGTGAGAGAGAGAGAGAAAAATAATCAATTTTTAATTTAGTTGTACATGTGGCTTTCATTGCTCCAATGCTTCATTGTGTACATGGTGTTGGGGTTTGAACCCACATCCTTGTGCATGCCAGGCAAGCACTATAACTCCAGCCCCTTAATTGGATTCTTATTTCCTTGTTTAGATTTGATTTTGTCTTTCTGTCAGAAGGCTTTGCTAGAATTTCTTTTTTTAAATCTTGGAACAATTATAAATTCTCAGAACCATCAGCATGGGACACACAGCTGTGTTTTATATTATGGTCAAGGCCACTGTCAAATCTGGGCTGGACTAAACAAAAACATGATAGGAACAAATGAATATTCTTGATTAGGAGTATAGGCAGCACATACATCATATTCAGCCTCATCTCAACAGTTAATTGTTCAGTGTGTGTCTGCTGAGTGCGTGAATTACTAAATGAGAATGCAAGGTCACAGGATGGTTGGAAAAATAACCTCAGAATCAGCAATCACATTGTCAGATAAGGCCTGGACACTGAAGCTGCAACCTAATGCTGAGAGGAGTTAAGGAAGGCCCTTGGCATGGAGAAATATACCATGTCCAAGGTTTCAAATGCTCAATATTAACATGTTGATTCTTCTGCAAATCATTCATAGATCCACTGAAGTCCCAATCAAAATCCCAAAACAAGCTTTCGTTCCCCATAGAAATTGGCAAGGTATTCTGAAACTCATGTGGAAGTGCAATAAACTTACGGTAGATGAAATGATTGTGAAAAACAAGAACAGAGAGCCCACATTGACTGTGTCAGGATTTAGAAAGCTACAGTAATGAAGAGTGTGACACTGACATAAAGATAGACAACTGTCTTAGTGGCTTGGTCTATAATAACAAAATGCCATAGACTGGGTGGCTTAAACAACACATTTATTTCTCATACTTTAGAAGGTTGGAACATCCAAGATCAAAGTGCTGTGAGATTAGCTCTTGGTGAGGGCCTCTTCCTAGCTGATATACAGCTTTATTCTCTTGGTAGCCTTATGTAGTGGAGAGGGGACACTCTGGTGTTTCTTACTATAAAGGCACTAATCCCATCATGGGGGACCTACCCTCATGACTTCCCCTAAACCTAACTACCCTCAAAGGCCCCACCTCCCTAACACCAGCATATGACTTTTGCACTGACCAAAGTGGCATCACGATGAGTCCAGAAGGAGACTCACACTTGTGCATCCACCTGATTTTCCACAAAGGCCCCAGTGCAATTCCACTGAGGAAAAGATTGTCTTTGCAACAAATGGTACTGGGGTATCTGGATATCCAGACAGGAAAAAGTGAATTTTGAAAGATGTGGACTGTAAGAACATATCTAATTTGCATTTCTACAGAACTTTAGGAAATGCAAATTAATCTATAGTCACAGAAAGTACAGCAGTGATTATGAGGATGGGGGACAGGGAGGAATAGGAAGGAGAGGGCACAAGGCCACTTTTGGCAGTGATGGATATGTTCACTATCTTGATGGTGGGGATGGTTTCACGGGTGTACACACATGTCAAAACCCATCTAATTATATACTTTAAAGATGTGCAGTTTATTGTATATTTTTTAAACCTCCATAAAGCTGTCACAGAAAGGTTAAAAAAGAACCTCCAAAGCACAGTAGGCCTTCATTTCTGGCCTGAAAGTTCCTAGTTGGTGGAGAAGGACCAAGTTTAACCTTCCTGAACATAAAAGAAGGCATCATGCCATTCAAAAATGCCCAATGGCTTGAACTTGATGGTACTTCCAACATAAGAATGTAAGGATCTGCTGAGAAGCTATCCAGGAATCCCAGAGGGCCCTTGTATTGTGAAGTCACAGATATACTGGGACTAGCAAAATATGAAACCAGCTACAAATACCATGGAAGTGGGAACTCCTGAGGAATGCCACTGGGGCCCCTGCTACGCTTTCCTTTCATGTCGCCTCATCATGCACAGTGGACTCTGGCCATTGAAACCCACGTGCCACCCCTCACAAACACAAGAGCTATCTAGATGACTACAGTGTGCAACATTGGTGGTTGTGAAGACATCAATTCAATTACTATAGCAGCTATAATTTACATTAGCTTTCCTTCCTCCATCATAGACTAATTCAGGTTTTCAAAAGTTGCTCCTCAGCTAGTGTTCAAACTTTTGAGTGTGGCACCCAGGGCTCTCCACATTCTGAGTCTAATTGACTTCTAAACCCAGAACTGTCTTAGAGAAATCACTCTGCCCTTCTTGGGTTCCCCCAACACTCCACATACTCTCTCTTCTTTCCTCCACTGGTTCCAACCCAAATACTGGAAGTCCCCCGACTTCCATTTCCAGTCTGGGCAGCTCAGCGCTCTCACTGATGGGTACAGACCCTGCTGGGTTGTGTTGCCTGAAGTCTAGCAACAGAAATAGCCAGAAGGAATACAGAGCTGCTATTCTCAGGAGGTGATTGTTAAGGAACACATGAGGCAGAACAAATCTCCCTTCCTGGTCTCAAGAGTTACCAACCAGCTTTGATTGGCTGTCCATGACCCAATGAGAGGAGCCTGCACCCTGGGTGGACCCCACACAAGAGTCCAGGAGCCCAGAGGGATGCCCAAATACTGGCTCGGGCCTCTTTCCAGATCCTGCTGAGAGCCTTTCCTGCAACCTTTAACCCAACTGCCTATGTAGCTTAACCGTTCGGGGCAGTCCTTCCCTATTAGAGGGCTACTTTCAAGGCTGACATCTGTGGACCTTCCTTATTTGTGGATAAAGAAAATGGGAACAGCATCATCTCACAAGGAATTCAGCCAGGACCATTTGCCATTACATGAAAGTACCACTGCAGCATGTATAAATCTCTTGAAAAGCATCCAAACTTTCAAAGGGCAATGGTTCAAAGGCGAAGGGGCCCAAGATTGGCATCTAGGAAAGTTCCTGGGGGTAGGATCAGGTGGAGGAAGGACTGGAAAGCAGCAGGATTTTTCTGTATAGTTTAAGCTTCTACACTTTGTCCCTCAAAAAGCAAGGAGGGTGATCATCCCCATTCCCACACAGCAAGACAGACAGAGCCCAATTTACAGGCACCTAGAAGGAAAAAGAAGAGTCCTTTCTAGGCCTTTTTGTAGTTCTGTGCAAAACCTGTTCTGTTCGTGTTGCATCCCTGATTACTCTACTTGAAAGAAAACACCACTTCTAATTGTCTTGCAGTGAAAAATCTAATTAACAGGAGCTAAATTACATTTAAAACAGAAACAAAAAAGATGAGATTGCCATTTTAAAGGTCATCTATCTAGGCAAGACCCTGGAGTTTTTCAGGGCATTCAAAGTCAGGGTGCAGTGCTTCGATGCCTCTCCTGGCAGACCCACTTTCTGCTGAAAACGCCTGCATATGAGCCTTTCTGTAGCTAGTCCTTCCTGGGTGTGGGACTAAGGTGAAAAAAGGTGCTTAGTTAAAGATGGAGTGGCTGATACATTAGAACCAATGGAATGCCATTATCCTGGGGAGAGCCAGCTCTTCCTCAGTAGAAGCTGGTGACTATCTGAACTATTCCATTCCCAGAGCATTGGAGTGCATGGACAGAGCCTACAAACACAGCCTCCTGCTGCAGGTACCTGCCCTGCATGGGAACTGGCTCCTCGCATCTGTGCCAGCCCTAGGAGAGACTGTCTGAGCCTCGGAAAACCCCCAAATGCCCAATTACCTCACCAGAGACTTTGAAGACTTCTGCTCCTACTGGAAAATGCAAAGTCACACATACTTTGGGTTGCATCCATGGAAGACTGGAGTGCAGAGCCCATTTCACATGCCTTCACCAGTGCCAGCACTTGGAAAGGTGCAGAGGACACAAGACTGCACATGATATACAGCTGCAGGTTTACGGGGCACCACTTACAGACAAGAAGGCAATCACTGGACAAGGGGATAGGGAGCCACTGGAGGAGGCTGAGACACAGCTTATAATAACTCTGGCACTTTTCACAAAATAAATGTTATATATA
>PVKS010044742.1:0-14171 GCA_004027875.1 Aplodontia rufa | reverse complement strand
AAGGGGATGGGGAGGGGGGAGGGTATATGAAGAACTCATAGGAGTCTGGAGATTGGGAAGATGGGGGAACCATCCCAGAAGCCGATGTCATTCCTCCACGAGCTACCCGTTTAACGCATGAGTTCTTCTGGGGGAAACTGCAACAGGTGAAACCCATGGTGGTTTATCTATGCTTTGGCATTACCCCGATAACAAAGTTTATATACATTGATTGCTACTGTTTTGATAATGTTTCCCCCTCGACTGTATCCCGTATCTCTATATACTTCTAATAAAAAAATAAAAAAATATTAATATCAAAGGGTATCTACAGGACCACAAGGGAAAAAACAAATTATGGAACAGCTTATTTGAGCCCATTAATAAAACTGTGTGTGTGTGTGTGTGTGTGCATGCGCGCACATGTGCACCTTAAAGTTTTAGATGGACATAGCAACAGTTAACATTTAATGAACATTTGACTGAGTCTCAGACACTATTCTGGGTGCTCAAACATATATCAATCACTTTAAATTGGTTAACATTTCAAAGTGCTTGGAACAATGCCTACATTTTATAAAATACCCAATAAGCAATAGTTATTAATTTTCACATGCTGTCATTATCTCTGTTTTATAGATAAGGACATGACACCCTGAGAGTTCTCATAGTTGGTAAGTGACGGAATCAGAATTTAAATCAAGCAGTCTAACTCCAGTCTTTTACTCAGCAGTTAAAATTGGATATTATGGGAGATAGGATTGTGAGGTCACTTTTACTTTGCAATGTATATATGTTTGGATATTTTCACATAAAACATTTTTTATATGTAGAAAGGAAGATATTTCTAGTTTGGAAAGAACAAAAGTACATTTTTATAGTTTAGAAATCTCTTTTTTTCCTGTTACCAAATACCTGTGACAAATGCAGAGATCTGAATATATGTACACTTAGTTTTACTCTTATGCTCAGATGTCCTGGTCAAAGAGTGCCCATGTTTCCATACAGTGCATAAGATTTGGAGAACCCCACCTTGGAGGGGGGCCCTTTTATGAGGAGGTTATTATAGACAGAGGTAGGGTCCCAAGCTAAATCCTCAGTTAATGTGACCAGCTTCTGTATTCAAAATCTTTGTAACCTTCAAGGAACTTATAGTCAGATTTTGATTTCCAGAAAGTTTGGGGTAAAACTGTTATTCTTTAGTCATCTGAACAAGGCATATAAAAAGCAGGTACTTGATTCACAGATCTATAAACGTTAAGAAAGGAGGTAGTGACTTGGTGTTAGGTTTGGACATCTGCCTTAGAGCTAATTGATACTAGAATTCAGGACACGGTCCAGCATGGTAATGTTCTGAGATCCAGCTTCTGTGCGTGGTCAGTGTAGTTTCTTAAGAGTTGCCAGTGCATTGTGCCCTCTCCAGCCAAAGTGGAAGCTCCACCTGAAGGTCAAGTGATTAGTTCTAGTCCAGGCTGTTCCATCAAATACACCAATGTTTGTGAGTTTCACCTCTATAAATTGAGAGAGATGGACAATATAGCATAGTCTCTGTCAGTCAATGACATAATTTAGTTTCTGTATCACTTAAAGATGACCAACTTCTGTAATGACAATTGAATTCAAGTTCTATGATTCTAAGTTTTGCCCCATGGTGAACTAAATTTGCCATCTTAGTCCTGTAGTAGAGTAGAAAAATATGAAACAGAATTGAACTCATAAACTGATTTATGGGAAGATTTGCCAGAGAACTTACTTGAATTACAGGATATCCTTGATGACACCCAGCTATACAATTTACTTTTTATTCCATTTTAGGTATTTTTTTCTTCCTATATTTGTTTTCCAAGTAATGCAGAATTGAGTTTTAAGGATCACAAGCTGATGAAGTGATGTGGTCCTGTGCAATGCTTAGGTGATAAGTTTTTCAGTTATTAATGATAAAGGTCATTAGCACTTACAATTTTTTTTTTTAGTCTTCAAGTTTTGCTTGTTTGTTTTTATTTGTATTCTGCTGTCTTAATGAGGTGGATACCTTCTGGATTTTCTCAGGATTGCAAAGTCAAGTGATCTGAGTGCTTAACTCATTATGTAAGACTGATGAGTCACATGGTGTCTGCTTTTAGTTGGAAGCCGTTTTCTTTGGTCACATGTGATGGTCAAAAAAGTCTCTTGAGAGAGTTTAAATGACTGAAAATAACTGAAAGTAACCATAGCTACTTAGGTCTTAAAACTACAAACTTGATGATATCATGTTCTAATTTTAGTCTTATCTGATTTTTGTCCCCTTCCCAAAAGAACTGCTGCTTCTGGCTCTTAAGTTGTTAAAACTTAGTGTGATCTCTTTGAGGGAGTAGTCTTCATTTAAAAGGAAGAGCAAACAAAATGACACAGTGATTTTCAAATTAAAGTTAAGAAATTGATACCATTGAGAAGCACACAGGTGTCTTCCAAGGCTGTTCAGTGATGTAGAAGCTTTGGATAAATGGGAAATTAAAATATTTGAAATTATTTAAAATTGATATCATGTGTTTACTTGAGAAATGTATGTTTTACATCCTCATTTCTGTGCAAATGTACATCTGTCCCACTCTGTCACTCTTGTTAGAAGTTTACTTTTAAGAAAATGAAAAGCAAGTGTTCAAAGTTGACCAAGCTTGTTATAGTCTGGGCACTGGGTGATTCATTCCCCCAGGCTGCTTCCCAAGCTTGCTCCTCCTGTACCAGGATGTCACACCACCTCTCACCACTCTTCATGTTCCTGCCTTGTCCTTTCATTGGTTGTTCTCTAGTCACACCAGCTTTGACCTTTTAGCACAAACTCTGCATTTGGGCTGTACTGGTGTTTTGAATTAGGCATTGACTTCCTTAAAGCAGGCAGAGGGAGTAAGGGGAATTGGGCAACTTCTTTAAATCTAAACCATTCATTTTCTTTCTCTTTGCATGTTTTGGAGAACGATTTCTCTTGCCTTAAATAAAAACTTGAAGGTAATTGAGCTAAGATTTGTGCTGCCCTACTTTTTGATTTTTACTTGGGCTTTCAAATCGTCTGAGGAGAGCAGCAGTGCCATGTAAGACCCAGCACAGATGTAAGACACTACAAAACCATTTCCTAAAAGGAGTTTAAGATATGACTGAAATTTTTTCTTTAGAATCCCACTCATTAGTCTCATTTGTCTTTAGTTTTTCCATGACATCCAACTCTTGCCATTCTTCATAATCCTCCACTAATCCAGAGCTGAGAATTTGGTTCATAGGAAAACTAAATATACTGCAAACCTAACTCTGTGTGCTGGACAATTGATTCCTTTTTACTCTTAGTTTTTGTTTTGTTTTGTTTTTTCTTCATTGTAAAAATGGTTGTTTTCTCATTAGGAAAATTCAGAAATTCATGAAGGACAAAATTCAAATCATTCATAATTTCAACATTATTTCACACCATAATCCCACCCCTTTTATGTATTTGAGATCACCTTGTCCCTAAAGATAGAACATCACATCTTGCTTATTTACCTAACATTAATACTCATGTTGTTAACTTTTTTTTTCCAGAAATTTTTCTTCAGTAGTCTTTGTATGATATTTTTGTCATCATTCCATCAATCACTTCACCTTATTTAAAGCAGCTTGGTTTAAGTAAATTGTTATTTTAAATACTGTTTTAATTTAGAAAAGAAAACTCCATTTAAATCTTTGCTTCAATTGTGATTATTTCCTTAGGGGTGAGTCCTCAAGGTAGATTTATTGTATCAGAAGATAAAATATGTCTTTCCTGTTTTTGTTTTTGTTTGTTTGTTTGTTTTAAGAGAGAGTGAGACAGAGAGAAAGAGAGAATAAGTTTTATTAAATTTTTCATGTGGATTTCATTGCTCCAAGACGTTGTGTATGTGGTGGTGATGCGGGGTTTTGAGATGTGGCCAGATTCTCTGCTCCCACTGGCAAATGGAGTCTGGGCTAACTGCAGATTCTATAAGCCAGAGTAACCCATTTTCAGTGTTCGCAGCTATTCCCAGTTAAAACTGGGAGTTTGGGCTGGCTGCAGGTTTGTGCAGCCAAAATAATGTTAGCAGCTCCCCAGCTAAGAGCTCGTTTTCTTCCCCATTAGTGTTGAGTGGTGTGTTGCAGCTCTTGGTGTGGTGGAAATTCACCGTGGGAATTCGGCGCCAATCTTCTGGGTTCTTGTCTCAGGAATTTGAAGAATAAAATCCATGGACAGCCACAGAAGGGAAGAGTAAAAGGAGTAGGATTTATTTAAGGAAGGAGAGCAGAGACTCCACAAGGCAGAGGGGTACCTAGAAGTAGGATACCGTCTAGTAGAGGCCAGCCAGGCCAGGGATTATATTGGTTTGGGGTACGATCCTTGATTAAGATGCATGTAAAGCAGCCATTGAGAAAAGCACGGACATCATTGGTTGAAATCTATGTAAAACAGGCATTGAAACTGGTCACCAAAGTCATTGGTTAATATCTATGCAAAACAGGTAGCAACTCTTTCCAAGTTCCCATCTGTGTCCACCCCCACTTTTTCATTTTCCCCTGCCCTGTCAATCTCTCTTTACTGGCTAACTTCTAGGTGTTTTTTGTTGTTTTTTGTTTGTTTGTTTGTTTGTTTGTTTGTTTTAGAAGGACAGTGAGAGAGAGGGAGAGACAGAATCCATTTTTATTGAGTTTTTTACATGGCTTTCGTTGCTCTGACACTTAGTTGTGTACGTGGGTGTACTCGCACATGCCAAGCAAGTGCTGTAACTGCCCAGCCACTGCTCCAGCCCCTCTGGGTGTTGTTGAATGGGGCCCATGGTCCTGACTACCTAGCCATTTTACTGTCTCTCCTAAACTGTCTAAGTGGTGGGGTTTGAAATCACATACTCACACATGCCAGGCAAGTACCATAACCACAAAGCCACCACTCCAGCCCATCTTTCCCATTCTTGACAGAAAAGGTTATATTATACTAGTTAACACTAGTATGTTCTACTAGTTATCACAAGTACAATTGCTGCTCGAGAAAGGTGTCTAATGACAGTGGAACCCCACCTAGGGAGCTTTTCCCCCTGAATTGTGGCTACTTTGACATAGGGAACATATTGCATTCTTTTAGAGTTTTCATATCTTTAATTTACTATTAAAATTGAATATTTTTATTATATTCTCAAGGTATTTTTATTTATTGTTAATGAGTTATTTACCCATTTATTATAAGGGTCTTTATTGTCTCTTTACAACTTTAATATTTAAAAAACTGTATGAATTTTACATATATTAAATTTATTTTTGAATATAGAGTTGTATGTGGGTATATGTAAAATACACTGTTATTTTAGTGTTTTCTTCAACGTTACTGTCTTTGAATCTTGATATATATAACATATTCCAAATTTTTGTATAATGATGCCTGCTTTTCATTATGATGATTTCCTTTTATGAAGGTTCATTCACTTTCAGAAATCCGGTAGTTGTTCATCTATAGTTTCTTTGTTTTCTAATTTTTGTTTTTGGTATCGGGTAAGAACGAACCCATGCGTGCTTAACAACTGAGCCACATTCACAGCTCTTATTTCTTATTTTATTTATTTATTTATTTATTTATTTTTAAAGAGAAAGGGACAGTGACAGGAGGAGAGAATCAATTTTATTCAGTTTTTCATGTGGTTTTTGTTGTTCTAAGACTTTGTGTACTGGTGCTGGAGTTTGAACTTGTGTACTCGTGCATGCCAGGCAAATGCTGTAACTGCTGAGCCACCACTGCAGCCCCACTTATTTTTTATTTTGAGACAAGGTCTCACTAAGTTACTTAGGACATTGCTAAGTTGCTGAGACTGGCTTTGAACTTGTGATCCTCCTGCCTCAGCCTCCTGAGTTGCTGGGATTACAGGTATATACCACTGCACCTAGTTTATCGATATTTTCTTTCTTTCTTTCTTTTTTTTTTTCAGGGCTGAGTACCAAACTCGGGTCCTTGTGCATGCTAGGCAAGTGCTCTGCCACTGAACTAAATCCCCAACCCCTATATTTTCTTATAATTTTTGACATTTAATTTTCTTTCCTTTTTCCCTCTTTCTCTCCCTCCCTTCCTTCCTTCCATCCATCCACCCATTTATCTTTATATTCATCTTTTTGAATCATCTGGAATTTATTTTGCCTTTTGGAGTGAAATGAGCATCTATCTTGATTTTTTCTTTTAAAATGTTCGGTTATTTTAATACCATTCATTGAATAATTCTTTCTTTTCTCCCACAGTCATTGATTACATTTCCTCATAAAAAGTCAACACTTTTTAAAATAATTTAAGAATGTTGTTCTCCATCTTCCCCTGCTTGCTAGTTTTGCGAATAGGATTTTTCCTCCTTTCTAAACGTCATCTTTAAAATTAACATTTTAAAGCATAAATTTTAAAATCTTGCTCTTTTTTTTAGAGACACTGGGGATTGAGCCCAGAAGTACTTTACCACTGAACTATATCCCCATTTCTTTTTATTTTGAGAAAGGGTCTTGCCATGTTGCTGAGGTTGGCCTTGAACTTGCAATCCTCTTGCCTTAACCTCCTGGGTCACTAGGATTACAGGTGTGTGCTACCTCACCCAGCTTAATTTTATACTTTATTTACAGAATAGTCATAATTTCCACTGAGTATATTATTTAAAACAGAAATGAAAAATTCAGAAGAAAATTTACATTGTTGGGATATTGGAAGTCCATGGAAGCATGGGTTAGCTGACAAAGCAAAAAGAAGGATAGCTCTTCTGGGTGTATTAGATATCTTCTTTATTCATCTCGTCAACCAAGCTCCCAAGTTCAGAACCATAGATTAAACCTGGTAGCTCAGAAATCTCTAGAACGTTGTGATATCTATCCCCTTCCCAGTGCTCTCCAGAAGGCTGTTAAATTCCTGTCTATAAATTCTATAAATTTCTAGATATATAAATAAAATATGAATAAAATAAAGGTCTCAGTTTATATTTGTAGCTTATAAATGAATGTTTTTCCCCTTGTTGTTTTGTTTTGCTTATGAATAATTCCTCCTTTACAAGCAACATTGAGATATGCACTCTGGTCTCCCCTCCCTAATCAAGTTTTTCTGCTACTCCTGTCTTAATTTAGGCCCTCATTATTTCTGTACTAAACCAAAGATCACATTCTGAAATGCTGAACAGCAGCAGGTACTAAACTGAGTGAAGGAGACTGGATGTGAGGGAGAAAGTCAGTGGACCCTGGTGGAATGTGGTATTCAAGGAAGCACACTGCTTTTTCCAGGCAGTAAGGCTAACTCATTGTTGACAGATCTGAGTTTTCAAGAGGAACCAACAATCAGGACTTTTATGTGAAATCTTGCAGTTTCTAAATCCCAACACAAGCCAAACTAAAAGTATGACTACAAACAACCGGTTTGTAAGCTCTGACTGACTGCTCATTATTGAGGCCTCCTAACCTAGTTTATACTCCTCTAATCTAATCCATTCCTAGCCTTTCTGCTGTCCTCCCTCTCCTAGCACAATCTATTCAGAATGCAAATCAGAAAAGATCTTAAAGCTGCTTGGGACAATTATGTTAACACAGGTAACTTTCTCAGAAAAGTTCTTGGTACTGTAACTGTGCTTTATTGGATGTTTTTGACTAAATTAAAAGCCTTGAATAACTCCCAATTATGTTTGCTGGGGGTATTCTTAACATGGCCAAAAAGATACCTTATCATACCCTTACCTGTATTTCTACCTTAATCTTCTGCTATTTCAACCAGGTATCCTCAGTCCATTCTGCACACGCATTGTGTGTGTGTTTCATGCCTTAGAGCAGCACTGCCTTTGCTGAGTCCATCTGACTGGTCCACTCTTACTACAGTTGCTTCCCACACGAGTTTGAGTTCAAGCAGCTCCTCCTATTAAATCCTTGCTACACTTTCCCTTCAAGGGCTGATTTCTCCCTGCCTTGTGTCTTCATAAGATGTGAACTCCCTAAGGGCAGGGACTGTGTTTTTTCTAGCTTCATATTCTCAATGCTCTGCACAGTGCTAGCACTTAGGATGGATCTGCAATGAACGTTGGTTGGCATAATAGAAGCAAGTTAGTGACTGAATTTCTTCTTCTTCAAGCTGCACCTCAGAGAATAAAGAGGCTCTGACTGCTCTGTCATTAGGGACCCAGCATATATAGTGCCCAGTCTAGGGATTGGTAGCCTTAGGCATTATGATTGCAAGTAATTAATTTAGTGAAGATTTTTATACTGCAAGGCAGTGTAGTAGTAACATCAAGCATACTCTGTCTTCTGAAAGGTAGTGTGTGAAAACAACCTTTGAGTTAGTTTTACTGGTCAGGTAAGGCAACTGTTTTCCCTTTTCAGAAGTTTGATGGTAAGTGGTTGGAGTCACCACTTCTATTTATAGGTGGCCAGAGTGCCAAATATGTTATCTCCTTTCCCCAGACTTGATAAACTAAGGAATGTTGGACTAAACTATTGGTAGTGTCTCCCTTAATGAATAGGGCAGTCTGGAGAAAACATGTGAACAGGATATTCAAGGGCACGTTGTTTTTATCATCCAGGAATTTTAGACTTGCAAATTGCATCCTGTTCTTTTTCTGGCTAAAGAAAGGGCTTTAATAGAAGACAAAGAACAGTGTTAAATCCATTAGAGGAATGAATTTGCAGTATAACAAGTACCAGTCATGTAGATCATACCATATAATAATTTGAACACTACAGTTTTGCCTAATTTAAAAAATTAAAGTATTTGTTTCTGGTTGAAAGGAAAAAATTTTTTTTCTTGATTTTTAAGCTGATCTCCAAAAAAATACTATGTAATCACGACTAAGGATAAAACACTGACTTTCTGCAAATCTAACTCTAAGTAAGATTTGTTTCTGATCTATATAACACAATTATCAAATGATTCTGTAGTTTTTGTCCCAAGTGAGATTACTATATATGAAATACATACATAGGCATTTACAGAATACTTACTGGGTGGTCAGCATGGTACCAGTATGCTTTCATTACAAAGATGAATAGACAAAGATGTTCCTCTGATTTCTACTTTCATGTATATGTTTAAAAAAAAAAAAAAAGATAGGAACATGCCAATCTTGATTAAATTAGATAGTGTCTGGAAGTGATTTTTCAGCATTTGACATCCATTTCTAGAGTGAAACTCACATTATCTTATGATGGGGAAAACCTGTTTTCTGTTTACTTTTATAAGTATTTGTCTAAAATGACCTCATTTATTTCTGCCCTGTTCATTTAGACAGTTTCTGTTGTTTGGAATTGTTTTGAATTCCCTAATTATTTTTAGAGTTTCATAAAAGTGTCTACAAAAGCTTTATAAGTGGAGGGCAGAGGGATCTGAGGATTTCCTGAAGGGGGTACCTCAACTCAGGATGGATGCAGTACATCACAGAAATGAATTTTAAAACACATCACAGACAAATTTTATTTAGGAAAGCAGAGACATATTCAAGGGAGAATGTGGGTCAATCTCAAGAATAGGAGACATCTTTGGGATTCTCAGGCTCTTCTTTTAAGGGAAACTTGGTGAGGGGTGGGCATCGAAGTGTATGTGAGGATGATATCAGTGTGTTTTATCATCAGACAGTTCAAGGTGATTTGGCAGTTCTCAGGATCCTTAGGTTGCCATCTTCTCCATTGTCATCAGTAGGTAACATTAGGAAAGTAATATAATATCATAGGTTTGGGGAAAGTACCCAGTGTTAGAAATACTGAGGTGCTGCAACAAATATGTGCTTAGAAGTGGGTGGGCAAGGCAAACTTTACTTCTGCCAGAAGGGCATGCTACTGACCCTGGCTAGCAAGCACACCTGGGCGGGCAGTGTACCTGGGCAGGCATTACCTCTGCTTTTATCCTTAACTCAGTGCTCCCCCTTGCCCTGAGTGGAAGAGTTTGGAGTTGCAATATATCTAATTTTAAGAATTGGAAAGCTTAAAGGGGCTGGACCAGTGGCTCAGCAGTTCAAGTGCTTGCCTGGCATGCACGAGGACCTGGGTTCAAACCCTAGCACCATATACACAAGTAAGTGTTGGTGAAACAAATGCCAGATGAAAAAAAAAAAATAAAATGGGTTCTTTCTTTTTTCTCTGTCTCTCCCTCTCTCTACTAATTTTTTTAAAAATTTGGATGGGAAAAGGGAAGGGCTATAATTAAAATGGCTGCAATTGGATCCAGTTAAGGCTAAATACTATATTCCAAAAACAGAACACCTAACTTTCTGTTTCCCACACCCATATTATAGATTTTGTATCTCCTTTAGCTCAGTCTGTTCTAAAAATACATACATGAATGGGCTCATTTACAGTATATAGAGCAGTTTTCATAAGTGGGTGGATTTCTAGTAACTTTAAGATTGTGAGTCAAGATTGTAGATTTTTCAGAAATTGGGAGTGACAAACCTGGGAGAGAATACTGGCTTCGGGAGTAAAGGTATGTGGAACTTTATCATAAGGCTTGCAGATTAAAATGATATTTCCTTGTCCTCCCTTTGTCTGCTTTCTAGCTATCTTTTTTTTTCTTTTCTTTCCTACCTCAGTTTTGCTTAGTCGTATTTCTGCCAACCTCTAATCCACACAGTCCTGCTACCTTCTGGAAAACACTTCTCCCCCTCAGTAGTACAGGTTAATATTGCCCATTTCCTCCAGTGGTCAGGAGGCAAGGCAGTGATCAGTTTTTTGTTTTTTGTTTTTTTTAATATTCCACCATTGAATATTTAAATTGAGCAATAGTTTCCTTTGTTTGGATGTCATGCTCACCAAGCAATCTTCTAAAAGCAATCTACAAATCATAATGAAGGCTTTACATCCAGCCTGCCTATGGGGTTAGAATGCATTTGCAACAAGATGTGAGTATCTGTTCCTTATTACTTGATTTCTTATTGTGTAAATCAATAAATTGCTGGTCTGTCTTACATATCAGCCTTTGGGGAACTTGGTTGGGATACAGAAGCTGATTGCCATGAGACTGTCAGCTGAAGACCAGACCTTGCACCTTGGCAGCCTGTTCTACAGGCCCCTTGGTAGCCAGCCAGCTCCCTCCAAGACCATATCTTAAGTTCATCATATATCTTTCTTTGTGAGTTCCACATGTATTATTTCTGAATCACATAACTCTGTAATTGATGTGTTACTTCTTTTCAAAGAGCATTATGGAAGGTTTTGTTTTTCACTGTTAACTTTTTTAAAGGAAAATATAGGCCTTGAACAATTATAGTTGGATCTTGACTGGCTTTTCCTCCTAGGAACAGGCAAACCACTTTGAAAATTCTCTTATCTGTTACAGATCTTCTGGAGTTTCCCTGTTCATGTGTACCTGCCTGTTAGAAGAAAGACAGGGTAAATAGAAAGCAGATCTTTAGGTATTGCTCTTAGTTGTTGAGAAAAGTAATAGCACTTGTTTACTAAAGTGTTTGAAGAGCAGCCTCTGTAAACCTAAATTGTATATTCCTGAAGGAAGTTCTCTGGAATATTACTACAAGTTATATACCTGTCCCCCTTTTGAGGATTTAGGATGCATGTTAGCATATTAAAAATTCTGGGATGTCTTATGATAAGCACCTTCATTAACTTTGTGTGATCTCTGTTTCTTAAATTTACTTTAATTCCTCTCTTCCCCAAATCCCAACAACAAACATAACGTAAGAGATGTTTGTTATGTAACATCCCGTTCCTCTTTTCCTTCTTTTGACTTTTCTGCATCTGATTTTGAAACGTAGAACATGAGCATGAGCCTAATGATTCTGAGATTTCTGAAAAGTTTTGCAGCATTGTCTTGCAGAGCATTCAGGAAGAGCAGCTTAGTCCTTAAAAATTACTTGGCCATGATAATTTCTGAGTTTAAATTTTTTCATTTTTTTATTATTTTAAAAAATAATACTCGTAATTGTTAAAGAATTCACAAATCTAAAAAGAAGTTAATCTGGGTACCTAAAGTGATATCTTGAATTTGTATTTCCTGTACATTATGTTGGATGGTCTTAGACTGCCTGTGAACTAGGCAGAACAGTATTATAATCACTGCCTGAGGGAAAAGTGACTTGAATTTGGAGTGTTTTGGTTTTTGAATAAGACCTTATGATAAATTAGCAAGGCTGTGATGAGATCTCTGAATTTCTGACTCCAAGGTCCAGTCATTTCTTTTTCCACAGTCACTTTTTAGCCAGACTTTATAGAGTGCTTTTCTTTTTGCTAATTCTTTCAGTTTTCCCCACCTTCCCCCATATGATAGGTTGCCTCATTCATTTATTAATGTCCACTGTGTGTCAGATACAGTGTTGTTATGGTGATTGTTCAAAAATACATCAGAGAAACTTCTTGCCCAGAGGTGCTTCTAGTTTAGAGGAATAAGTAAATGGAACTATAAGCACCAGTACCTAAGCTATAGAGGTACAAATGTTAGAGAGCACCTGTGAAAAAATGACAAATGTGTGTCTCTTCTTGTAGTGAATGTTACAGAAGTCACCCAGTAAGATCTGAGTTAACAGGATTCCTGCAGACAAAGAGCATAGGATGTAACTGGTTCAGAGTTAGGTCATGGGAGGGCTTGTAGGCTTGAAGAAGCCTTGGGGATGTTGGGAAAGGAGTGAGTTGTGAGTGATAGCAGCAACTAAGATGAGAAAGACTAGTTGGAGTCCTGACTTCACAGCCCACTACCTATGTGACTTTTCTAAGCTTAAGTTTCCTACTTATAGGGCTATTGTAAGGACAAAATGGGACGTGCTGTTGTCTTAAGTCCTCAGGAGAAAAAAGGGGGATATCAATGAATGAAATATCATAAAGATCTTGAGATATTGACACTCAATATATACGAGTTGTGCTTTTTATCATTTGGGCTAATTTAGCTAATTTGACTTGCTTATAATCAATGAAAAGCCATGAACAACATAGTCATCATCTTGTTATGAAAAGATTTAAAATAGTCTGCAGAGGAATAAGTTTATGATGTCAAAATAATACATTTAGTTTCAGACATAGTTTGAGGATCAAGCAGTAATTGAGTATAAAGCCATAAGACAACAATTGAACTGGGAGTTTACCATGGTTAAATTATGTGCTTTCAATCTGTACTTGACTTGCTAGACGTTGAAGAACATGAAAGATCGTTTGATTCATTCCACTATTCCTGGGATGTAATTCAGTTCACGTTCACATTCAGGGGTCTATATCTTCATGTAATCGAGGCATGGGGGTTGGGGGGGCAGGTGGCAGGTTTGGATGAATAATTTTTAGTTAAGAATGCAATTCTGGATGGTTGCTGTTAGCAGGCTGAATCTTCTTGGGTATGGCTTGTTATTATTCTCATACAGATATCCAAATCCTCTTTAATATATAAACTGTTAAAAGTCTTTTTAGTTGTGGCCTGCATGCGGTAGGTATCTTGGGGTCAGTGCCTACTTACAGCAGCCATGAGAGTTAAGTCTATTCCCCTGTGAAGCAGTCATTTTTTTTTTAATGAAAAATGAAACAATATAATATATTTATATTCTGAAAATTAGATTTACTCCCTAGAGCCCCCCCTAATTACCCACTCTTGTCCCTCTCTCCCTACCCCCTCCTTCCCAGTACATCTCTACGGATGCCTTAGGTTGTATGTCACTACACCTTTTCAGGGTTTAATACATGCGAGTTGACCACCTTTTGCAATGGTCAGGGCTTAGCTCCAGCCTCCACAGATAAGTGAAGCCATTCGACCCTTGGTTCTCCGGGTTATGCTGACTTCACTCAGCATGATTTATTCCATAGCCATCCATTTACCTTCAAAGACTGCAATATCATTGTTTCTAATTGCTGAGTAGAACTCCATGGTATATAGTACCACAGTTTTTGGGTCCATTCATCCAGCGAGCGGCATCTGGGTTGTTTCCATAATTTAGCTATTGTAAATTGAGCTGCTATGAACATCAGTTTCGCTGTGTCACTGTAATGTGCTGATTCTAAATCCCCTGGAAAAATACCCAGGAGACGAATAACTGGATCATATGGTGGGTTCATCCCTAGTTTTTTGAGGATTCTCCACACTGTTTTCCAGAGGGGCTGTTCCAGTCTGTAGTTCTACCAACAGTGTGCTAGTGTACCTATTTCTCCACAACCCCTCCAGCATCTATTGTTGTTTATTTTCTTCATTTTTGCCAATGTGACTGGCATGAGGTGAAATCTTATTGCATTTTTCTGATTACTAGTGATTTAGAGCACTTTCTCAT
>PVKS010044741.1:0-14160 GCA_004027875.1 Aplodontia rufa | reverse complement strand
TATCATGCTTTGTTTTTTACCCTTTCAGATAGCAAATAAAATAAATTTATGTATGTAAATGCATATACATGTTTACTGTACTTATATGCATACGTGTTTCTACGTATATTTCTATACCCTATCTGAAAAGTAGGAGTACAGCAAGTTCAAGACCAGTCTCAGTATTAGCAAGGGCTTATCTGAAAATAAATTATGAAGAAAGGTTGTGGTTGTAACTGAGTGGCAGAGTTACTCTGAATTTAATATCCAGTAACACACACACACGCATACACACACACACACTCACATACCCATACAGATGTACACAAACACACATAATCCACAATAATAATCAGGTAAATAATTCTTATTAAGCTCCAGATTTGTTCCATTATCATATACTTCATTTTAGCTTTCTGTATTTTCAGATCAGTAAATTTCTGCTCAATAAGTGGGAAACTTTTCTCCCATACTATGCCAAGAATTTGCTTGTTTAATTTCAGCATACATGTAGAGCAGTATCACAATTCTAAAAGGTTGCAATAGGGAAAACAACTTTAGTAACTAGAGGGTAGCACTTAACTTGTAGTTCCTTTATAAAATTTTTCATTTTTATAGACACCATTCATTCCAAAGTTACTTTGGTCCAAACCTTTTTTTCCTACCACTTCAGTGGGAGGGATTCATGCTCTTGTAATATCATTAAATTATTCCATCATAATCTTTATTTTTATAGGCCTCTCAATTTCCTAAATGATCTTTCATTGGAATGTATTTAATTTCACTCTTGTAAAATTTTATAGGTTTTGACAACTGCAAAATGTCATGTGTCCACTATTCAGTATCATACAGAATAATTTCACAGCTGTGAAGTTATCTATTAATCCCTTGCTCCTTTCCCTTAGATCTCTGACAACCACTAATTTTCTTACTGCTTCATATTTTACCTCTTACATATAGTTGGCAGTATGCAATATGCAGGCTTTTCAGAATGTATTTTATATTGAAAATATGCTTTTTACATTCCCTTCATACTTTTTTCATGGCTCTATTGATCATTTCTTCTTAACACGGAATAATTTTACTTTGTATGGATATACCCTAAATGGTTTACCCAGAAATCTATTGAGAGTTATCTCAGTTGCGATTTCAAGTACCTGTGATTAAAACTGTTATAGAGATAAGGGTTTTTTGTTGTTGTTGTTGTAACATCCATTTTGCACTCATTTGACTGCTGGATTATGCGGTAAGACAGTTTAGTTTTGCAACAAACTGCCAAACCGACTTCCAAAATGCAATATCAGTTTGCATCCCTCTAGCAACGAATGAGGCTTCCTATTGCACTATATCCTTTCAAGAATTTGCTATTATCAGTGGATTACTGGTTTTTAGCAATTTAAAAATGTGTATAGTTGTTTCTCACTTATGTGATCGCTCCAGTTTTCTGTAACATAGAATTCAAAGTTTTCAGCTAAGAGTGATAATGATTGGAAAGCTGTAAGTACATCAACACAGAATAGTTATGTAAAAAAGTGGGAAATTGGTTAAACACAATATGATAGGCAGTAGTATAAGCCCCATTTACAGTATATTTTTGTAAATTTAAAGTGGGACCACTTAAATTTGTGGGTACTGGGCAGGTTTCTGGGCATGCATATCTGCTTTGATGGAAATACATCATAGTCAATGAATTTTATACAGTGTTGTACCTGTTATGAGAGTACAGATCAGAGACTCAACATACCAGACAGTATAAAAAAGAAGTTCAGCATAGTAACTAAATGCTTAATTTAATCTGGAAATGGAGAGAAGATACTAAAGAATAGTAAATAAATGCTAATATTTATTTATCAACTTGAATTCCAAAAGTGTCAAAGATATGAGAGTTGGTAACTAGAAAGACAGTCTGGAATGGCAGGAGATGTTCTTCAGAAAGTGAGGTGCAAGAAACGAACACTTACAATTCCTACTGAGCAGCCAACAGAGTGATGGCAGAGATAGGATGTTGTGAAAGATAGTTAGAAAAGAAAAGTTCAAAGAGGAACAGAATGGTGAAATGTTGACTGCATGGAGAGTCAGAAAGAAAAAAAAGAAATTGAAATATTTTTAAAAACCAAAGATTTTTTAAGCCTGTAGGTTGGTAAATGAAAGAAGCAATATGATGTAGCAGGTAATAGAACTGGATAGCATGAGATTAAAATAAAAACAAGTATTTTAGAGAAAGATGAAAATTGTGGAAAAATAAGGATGAAACATAAAATATAATTAAAAATTTATAGTCACAAAACAGTATTTACTTCAGGTGATGCAGGTAGATTGTAGACTTAATAGAAAGTGAAATCTCTATTAAAACAGGTGAAATGAACATTCAAAGCAGAATTAGAAAGTGTAGAAAATCAGGCTAATAAAGTGCCACAATTACAGAGTGGAAAGTTTTCAGAAATGTGTAGGGCTGGGAGAAAGAAACGGATCAGGGGGTGATGCAAAGCCTAGGTATAGGACATGAGATGTTGACTGAAAGTGCAATGTCTTTTACACAGCTGTAGCAGTGCAAGAAGGTGAAAAGATGCTGGAGTTGGAGACCCCAAGGAAGATGAATATGCATGGTTATGAGTGCGAGGTGAAGAGCGGAAAGCACGTCTGCAACTCTTTTTAACCTCTGACAATAGAATAATTCTCAGAAGGTAGATCTTAGTGTCATTGCAAAGAACACACCTCTTATTTGTTCAGACTGTAGATAGAGAATACGCATAGAAGCTGGGAAATGAGCCAAACTCATGGCATATACATGAGACCTGCCTGGATATATGAAATTGTTTGGAATTCTCTGTCTCTCAATTCTAACTGTTTTATCCTCCTCTGCCCCCTTTATAAATGGCTTCATTTCAGCTTGCTTTTATGTAGGCATTTTTCTTTACATTATGGTATTCCACCAGGTTGGATTTTTCCCTCTCTTAATCCCATGTTATATTTTTTGTTTCAGTTTGCTTTGCTTTTTAAAGACAGAGGGAGAGACTTAGGGAGGGAGGGAGGAAGGGAGAGAGAGAGAGAGAGAATAAATATTTATTTTATCTTTTAATCTGGTTTTAGTTTTTCCAACACTTAGTTGTGTATGTGAGGCTGGGATTTGTATCCAAGTCCTTGTACATGCCAGGTAAGCACTGTACTGCTAAACCACCTCTCCAACCCCTATGTTATGTTTGAATATGAGGTGACCTCTATATTATGTTATTGTTTAGGAGCGTGCTCCAAAGCTACTGCTGATGCAGAAATATTCAGAAGTAAATTGGTTGCATTATGAGAATCGTAATCTAATCAGTCTGTCCTAGTTTGAATGTGCTGACTACATGGTCACTCTAGGCAGGTAGGAGGGCTGGAGGAGGTGGGTCACTGGGGACATGCCCCATTCACTCCCTTCATCCATTTCTCTGTTTTTCTCTCCTTCCTGTCCATGCCATGAACTGAGAAGTCTTCTTCTTCTGGGGTCTTCCCCCAGAAGCATCATCTTTGGCCCAGAGCAATGGAATTGTCTTTCTTGGTGAGCCCAAAACAAACCCTCCCTCCTCCAAGTTGTTCTTGTCCAATACTTTGATCACAGCAAACAAAAGGTATCTAAAACAGGCTACTATTAACCATCCTTAATAATCACTCATTTTCATTAATTGTGTCTTTGTCTTTCAGATATACCTTTACATACATTAAATTTCAGCTCCATTCCTCATCTCATGTTATTTATTTATTTAATAAAAATATTTTGAAGTAGCCACTCTATAAGCTGATAATCTAATGCAAAGATGCTTATGATATATGTCTGCAAACGCTTATAAGCATTTATCTTACAAACATTCATCTACTCTTGGACCTCCTGCAGCCCATTCTGCTGACCAACTGCTCTTCAGCCATCTCAAGTACATTTTAAGGACTATGAGGCTCTTTTCCAATCTAATTTCTAGTAACAGTGATAACACAGCACAAGGCTAGATTTTTATAGCCAAAAAGTATATTAGGAAAATAGAGTACAAGTAGACTGGGAAGGAAAAATATTGATCGTCCATTGGAAACATAACCTAAAGAACACATTTTAACATACTGAGTGAGGTGATTAAGAAGGGAATCACGAGCCCTCAGAGATCTGGAAATGGCTCTCCTTCTAGTTTTTGCATTTTACATAGTGAAATGAATGGAAATGAAGAAATACACAATTCAGAAAAGCTGATACTACTCATAGGAATAGAGCCAGTCATGGAAACTCAATTTGTATACTTCAGTTTAAAAATGTAAATTTTATGAAATCAAGCTCATATTGAAAAGCACATAAACAACTAAAACATTATAGTGCTTACTTTATCCTCAGATAACAATCCAATCACCTTTGAATTTTTTCTTACTTTGAATATTCATCGGATGTTCTAACATCTTAATTTATAGCCCCCCTTACAAATTTTATTAAAGTCCATAATAGATTGAGCACATACCAATATAAATGTTTGGTCTCTGTAACACATAAGCAAGCAATATTCTCACTAACGTATATCATCTAAGAAAATTCAAATACTTTGTATTTAACATTGCAATTGAAGACTGACAAATGGTACCTTTCATTGCTAACCATAATACTCCTGATTTTAAATTCCCTAAATTATTACAACTGACACCACTGTTAAATATTTATACTTCAGTGAAAAGAATTAGTTTTTTTCTTTTATATGTAGATTTTTAAGAAATGGAAAATAGTCATGATCACTTTAATCATTATGACTTACATGAGATGTTTTAATTGATATTTGGATTAAATATTTTTATTACTTTTTTAAAAGATGTTGTGAAGTATTTTAAGGATGAATGACTCATATTCTATCAGATGTTTCCTAGAGTGGATATATGAGAAATTCTTGACAAAATTGCATTAATTTAAAAAGTTATTAGTGATATTAATTTAAATATTTGGTAGCATATTTCAGAATATGTATTCTTTTTTTAAAGAGAGAGGGACAGTGAGAGAGAGAGAGAGACAAAGACAGAATTAATTTTATTTAGTTTTTCATGGACTTTTGTTGCTCCAAGACTTCATCGTGTACGTGGTGCTGGGATTTGAACCCGTGGACTCATGCATGAAAAGCAAGCACCATAACTGCTGAGCACGTATTCTTAATGTCAAAACGTTTCATGAGATATTTTACAGTAATGTCATTGCCTAAGTGGAAATGCTAAACAGAAAAAGATTCTCATACCTATATCTCCACATATTTTTGTATAAATCACATACTAGTTTGAAAATATGACACTTACATATTAAATGTTAAAAATAAAATAAATGTTTTAGATGATAATGAATGTATGCTTCAGTGGTTTTTAAAATATTAATTACAATATGGAAAATATCCAAGCAGAATTTTTTTAATGTGATATTTAATATTTGAGCAATCTTATAGTATTTAAGAACTTATGAAAATATTAAAGATTACTAAATCAGATTTTCTTTACTTTTTGCCTGGGTTCTTATTTAAAACATTTTCTTATTTCTGCTTAACAACCAACAATTTTACTACAATATACTTTGGTCTTCACTATATACCTGTTTTCCCACATACTACATTTCCCACATACTAGATTTTTCTTATACTACATTGGTAATTATGTTTCCCTTCACGGTAATCATTGCTATTCTTTAAGACATTATATATACTTGTGTATGACATTTATATATCTTTTATATAATTTTGTTCGGTGTTCTTTATATCTTTGTCATGTTTTGCTTGCTACATTGAATTGTTTTTCTTATTAATGTTTTCATTTATGTTTATCTTTGGTTGTTATTACTAATTGTTTTCATAGTTGTCTTTAAAAACATTTTTTCTTTCCTCAGTATTTTTCACCTCAATTTTCAATTTTTTCCTCTATCTTCTCTGACTTTTTTTCAAATTCTGACATGTTCTTTTTCATAGCTTTAATATTTATTTTTTCTCATTTAAAATTTTTTCTTATAATACTCCCATGCTTTTGGAGAACCTAATTTCTGGTTTGATTCAATGCTTTTGGGGAAAGCTTTCTGATCTTATTTTCTTTATTCCTTGAAATACCAAGTATGAGATGAAGCTATGATTTTTTTCTGTTCCCACTTAAAATACAATGAGCCGTATCCACATTTTTGGAGTAAAGAGGTTAACACATTCTAAGACAGCTTTTCTCATTTCATGATTTTAGAGACATCTTTTGCGATCTCCATTGTATGTTCATATTACGTTCTTGTACCTATTGAGATTTTGCTCGACTTTTAGCCCTTTGTCTTTTATCTAAAGTCTTTTCATTGTGTACTTGTCCTGATAATTTTGTGTTCTATATCAATTTGATGTTTAACAGTGTTGGACTTTGTCTAAGAACGGTGATGTGCTTTATTTTCAGACAGCCTAGGAGTAACCCTTTTCTCCCCTGCACCAATAGCAGAATGGTCTGCACATCTCCCTTTTAGTCTCTGCTATTCTCTGAATGGTAAGTGATCACAGTAGAATTTTCTAGCTCTCTAATTAGCCATGCCTTCCTTGGTCTCTTTCCTGTCTGTTTCCTTATGTTTCTGTTAAACATTAGACATTTGATGGTCACTGGGGAGCCTGTATCTATCTCTATAAATTGGCATGAGTTTCTAATTTTCCCATAGTAGAGACCATGTGGAACTGTGTGTCAGAATACCTATTTTGGTACAAGTAATTGATAAGTGTGTGCATAAATGGAAATATGAAAAGACAAAATCACATTAGCGTTGCTTATCCAAGAAAGATAGTGAAATTAATTTGGAGTGGGATATGAAATAATTAATAACTATCTGTTTTCTGACTTATTAAATTACCCAGATATGATTTAAAATATCACAAAATAAAATAAGGAAGTAAGGCATATCGTAACATATTTTAAATAGCTTTTTGGTTTTATTTCTGAAAGCATAATTTCTATACTACTCATATAAGAATAATTTGGTATGATTTTTAAAAAACAAATTTTTGCTCTTTATCACTCAAGTCAAGCTGTATATTTTTAATATGCTTTGAAGATAATTTCTGAAAGATTAAGAATTAAGATCTATTTCCTTAATGAAGGAAAGATGCACAACAATTTTTTAAAGAGAGAGGAGAGAGAGAGATTGAGTTTTTCATATGGCCTTCATTTCTCTGACACTTAGTTGTGTATGTGGGTGCTGGGGTTTAAACTCGTGTATTTGCGCATGCAGAGCAAGCTCTGTAACTATGGAGCTACCACTCCAGTCCCAGATGCACAACATTTTATAAAGTCATAAAGTCACCTTGATAGCACTTTGGCACCTTTAGTTCTTTTTACTACTTCTATGAAGTAAACATACACAAGTACATGTACTTAATTACATATTATATTTTGCCTCAGATCACCAGGACAACCAGAGAAAGAGCAAGCAATGAAATGACAAATATACTGTTTACTACATATTCATATCCAGTTAATTCACTGAAAAAAATAGATTTCTCTCTCTATTTCTGTTTTGTTTTAGTTCCACAAGACAGGCAATAATGCATATTTTAGTAGAGGTTGGTTGATTGCAAAATAGTTCCCATAGATCAGAATTTGATTTCTGGTGTGGGCAATTCAATGAATCATTTATTATATCATCACAGGTGTTCATTAGGAACGCATCATCTCTAGTGGAAAGAGCAGCTATTCTCTCAAGATCATTCAAGTGCAAAATTGCATTAGGGACAATGATAAGGGATTAAATGACCATAAGTGCTATCTTTATGCCTTATGTTATAAGCAACAGAATTGACCCTTATGGTCCCTATGTTCCCTGCAATAATGCATAGTCCTTTCAAAACCGATTCAAGATGCTAAGCATTTCCAGAGATTTATGCTGGGCCTTCAATAATTTTGCACTGTTCTTTTTCTTTTTCCTTGTCATTATGATCTTCATATTGCCAAAGTTAATATTCAAAACTCCTCTACATTTCAGGTCTCTAGTCCTCTACTGTGTCGTCACTCTTGGTATATTCTTCACATGAGAAATTGAAGTCCACGTATATATGTACACATGTTTCAACACCTTGCATGGTAGTCCATTAATATTTGTAATTCTATATTTTCAGTTAAAAAGAAATTTATTTAAACTCAAATGGTTCTTAAATTTAAAAGTTGCTATGAAACAGTAACAATTTTTATCCAACTATCCAGTCTTTCTAAAAAATTAGCTTGTTGAGGGACAAGTCAAGAAAATTTCCCTTTTCGAGCACCACCAATTCATAACATTGAAAACTTAATTTGTTTGACTCTCATTAATACCATCTTATGTACTACAACTCTTTTCTATTAAAAGTATTATTATTCTTATGTGATGGTGACCCCTCCTGATTTTCTTGTACCTTACTTTTCATGCAACTTTGCTGTCCTAGATTTGCTTAAATGCTATTGTGGTCTATATCTTTGTCCTTGGCTCATTGCTTGATTAATATACAAGAGTCCTTTAAGTATCCCATCTACTTCATTGGCTTTTGCTTTAAATGGCCTAAATCATGTGTGATAAAATATTAATGCCATATCAAGACTGTCACAAGCATGATAATAGTATTGTACAATGTGTATATATTCTGAAATTGTTATTGAATGCTTGCAATAAAATAAATGAATCTCAGTATGCCCATCTATTTGTGCAGGGTGAAAGTGTTGTATAAAATGCAGCAAAGATTTCTGTATGACTTCAAACCATCAAGAGCTATAACTTACGGGGCTGGAGTGGTGACTCAGTGGTTTTGGTACTTGCCTGGCACATGTAAGGACCTGGATTAGAACCTTAGCACCACATACAAAAAAAAAAAAGTTTTGAAGCAATGAAAACCAGATGAAAAACTAAATAAAATTGATTCTCTCTCTCTCACTTTCCTTTTTTTGCTCTTAAAAAAATGAAATGAGCTGTAACTTTGAATATGAGATAAAATGAGTTGACTTCTGTGGTTTATGCTTCTGTGTGTCTTCACAAATAAATCTAATATGTATATATTCATACAAATGTGTAAATGCATACATATATGTATATATATGTATATCACCTTTTCCTTTAAAGAAATCATTTTCTAAGAAAAGATACACATGCTCTCAAATTACGTATAACTCAATGTTAATGAAACTTGCAATGAATATAAGGTAAAAAAAGGAAAGGATTCTAATTATTCTAAGAGAATCGGGGAGGCTTTTTATATCCCATATTTAAATAATTGACAGCAAAGTAACTGTTAGAAAAACTGTAGTTTTCCAACAAGCATTGCCATTATCAATTTTACACAGTTGTAAACATTAAACGAAGATAAAAAATTAGGAAATACAAATATCAATTCTGCAATTCAATAATTAGGAAATAAAAATGTTGGTTTTAGGCATTTTCTTAATATGCTACTGGTTCTTGACCTTGTATTCTATCCCTTTAATCACTATTGATACTCTTGTATAGGTCTGTTATGATACTTGTATCATACTCATGTCTATTTTATAAACATTATAATCACAGTCATACCCAACTTCTGATATCTTACTTTGTTTCTCAGTGCTTTATAACATTTATATACATATAAAATAGGACTGTCCTCCTGAAGGCCTCCATAGTATGCACTCTAAACTACCTTTTATTTCAATCCTCAGTTCTGTTGTTTTAATTTTTTTTAATTTGAGTATGTAATCTGTCCTCTGAGTTTATTAAAAAATTAGAAAACTATTATGCAAAACCAGGTACATTTATAAGCTTTCTCATTTCAGTGTATTACTTAAAATCCCCCCATTTTTGAAGGAAAGTTTTATTTTAGTCTTGCAAAACCTAAGAATATGAGCATGTAGTTCCAGAAATCTAAATAGAGTTTAGAAGATCCAGTTAGGCCAATAATCCCTGGTCATTAATGTGAAAAGAAATCCTTGGTGATCCTAGACAGGAAAATGACACTACCTGACATGCTCTCATAAATCTTTTGCCATTAGTTCTGTTACTAATTTCCTTCCAACTACCTGTTACATACCAGCTCACTGACTTCCTTAGTGTTCTTAAACTACAACAAACACTCTCCCACACTTGCTTTATGTTTTTTTTATTTGCCTGGAATATGCTTCTTTAATATCAGTGTTACTAATTCTCTCGCTTCCTTCAGGTCCTTGCTAAAATTCTTCCACATCAGCTCAGCATGTGTGTAAAGCTACAACACCTACAGATCTTCTGACTCCTGTATGAATTTATTCTTCTTCACAGCCATAGCTTACTCAATGTACATATGTTTTATTTTCTTCTTTTTCGACCTCACCTGTTACACAAAGTGAATCTCTGTGAAGGTGCAAACTTTATCTTCATTGGACCCCAACTCCTGCAACACTTTGAGATGCAAAATGCACATTCAAAAAATTTAAAGGAATGAATTAAATAAACCTGAAACATGCAATAAAGAGGCATTTTCCAAGTAAAGTTAAGCATCAGCTACAGTAGCAGGAAATAATATTTAGGGATGGTGTTAAGAATTCAATGTTGGGTCAATCAAGGTGAAGGAATTCCCAGTCTGGAAACTGATTCACAAATAATGAGCTTTGATTTTAGAGGATTGATTTCATTTTCATTTTCATTTTATTTTACTTTTACCTGGTCTGTATGTAAGGAGAGATAGGGGCATTATGCATGCACCCCTTAGCTGTGACCGACTGGGTGAGAGGACCTACTTTCTGTAACCAGGGTGGAAACAGAGGTTACAAACCAGACTTTCTATCATTCCAGTATCAATCAATGTTAGGGGTCCTGGCATTAAATCCTTCATCAATAATAATAAAATTTAGGAGTGTCATTCCACGGCTATTATCATCAAACTTAATCCTTCTGGATCTTGGCTAGAAAATACTAGGTTGTGTTCTTGATTTCCAAGTAGAACAAATGTGAATATTCAGAACTTCATAATGAGCTATTTCTGTGCTCCATTATCACTTTCTTTACAGAAGGAACTTCATAAACCAATTTATATATATATATATATATATATATATATATATATATATATATATATTTCACAAACTAATTGTAAAACAGTTGTTTACTTCTGGTCCTTCTGTACAGGTAACACGTGTAAAATTTAACAAGTTTTCAAAAGTTAACTTCAATCAACTAAAGACTTCATCTACCAGTCACCTGTTACTTATCCACAGGGACTCAGGCTGTAGAGTACTAGTGTGACAAAACAAAAAATGATTTATTCTACAATTAATAACAAGGGAGTGGAAACAATGTAAATATCTTGAGTTTTACACCATTAACACAGGTTACTGTGATTGAGTTTACTTTCATATATTTTCAACATTATTAGAATTTAAGAATATTGTGCCAGATTCAAATACATCAACTGGAACTTTCCTTCCATTCATGGATACCTTGCCAAAAGGATTCACATTGCTAGGTATTTAACTTCAAACACTTTTACTGGAAAAGATCGGTGTGTTGCTAGCAAGACATTTTCAACATTATGAAATAAACATTACATTCATGACATAAAGTTGTATGATAAAAAAATTAATTGAGGAAGCAGATGGTGACATTGGGAGACAAACACAAAATTGCAATGAGGACACTGTAACAGTTGCTGCAAGTGTGGCATTGCCACTATCAGCCTATACAGTTGGTCTGTAATTGCCATTTAAAAGCCCTCCTAATACTGCGCCCTCTACAAATCCCTGCCATTATTTACTTGAAAGCAATTTTCTGTCATAAACACAAAAGAGATAGAGGTATGTCATTTTGTGATGTTAATTCTGAAAATTCTAGGACTTCAGAGTTTTTAAACACTTAATGAAAGATTGATAAATGAAGATTAACAAAATAGCTATCATGGCCTTTGCTTGTTAACTAGTTAAGCATTCTAACTTAAGCCAAAAGAGAAATAACTCTCTCTTTCCTTGTATTATGGAAACAAACCTTAGGGCATCTGCTGCCTGCACACTATCATACATGGTTTTTTAGATAAGCTCATGACTATGCACAGGTTATGTAGCTGGAAAAGGAGAATGAACACAGCCAGTCCTGTCTTTTAAGACATTTGCATAACAGTGAATCTCAGAGCTTGCACAGTGGAATTTGAGAAATATGGTGTGCGTTTTCTTGTCCATAATTTAAATTCAGGAATGTTGCTTTATTTTATGACTTTTATATTCCTTTTAAATTTGTTTGTAGCTTTTCCACGGTGGGTTTAATTTTATTCAGAAACCAAATCTTTTCCATTAATATATTTAAAGTAATAATGATAATAATGATTTCACCTAACAGAAAATATATTTGAGCCATTTATTCCTAATATCTAGTTTCCTTGAAATGCAAAATGTATTATACATGTGATTATCACTGCACTGCATAGTTTGATAATAAATTAGTAGTATAACCAAGTCTACTGCCCTAGGGAAATAAATTTAGAGAAAAAATAGCCTATATAAGAAATTGCCAGGGGTATATGGATATAAAGGAGGACCAATAAAATTTTCAGACGCAAGTAAGTACTCAAGGAGAAATGCTACGTTGAGTATTCTTTAATATAACATGTCCCCCCGCTCCCTGCCACCAACAGTTTATATTTTAATGAGAAAGGGTTAGACAGGTGTTAGACTCTGGTTGAATATATATTTTAAATACTCTCAGTTGCCTTCTTAATTTTTAATGTATTGTTTTACATGGCTGTTTCTTCATTTTATTCCAATGTCTATATTTTCAATACATTTAGGTACTTTTATTCAACTACATATGCTCTTTAATATTGCTTATAAATTTTGCAATTTTAAGACTAATACATTGACAAAGAAAAGATACTAGTAATCATTTAAAATTTATTTTAAAAATCTCTGATAATATAATAATGTTACTTAGCAGTATAATACAAAAGAGCAATTTCTTTGTAATGGATTATGTTTATCTGGATTTCAGAGAAGAATGCTTGCTAATATGAGAAATTCATTTACATTTTATTTTTTAAAATTTTTTAGAAGATCGATGGACAGTTAGAGATATTGAGAAAGACAGTCAATTTTTTCTTTTTATTTAGTTTTTCTTGTGGCCTTCATTGCTCCAAGACTCCGTTGTGTACGTGGTGCCGGGGTTAGAACTCACAAACTGCACATGCTAGGCAAGCGCCACAACCACCACTGAGCCACAGCACCAGCCTTTCATTTGCATTTTAAAGCATGCAAAGACCAAAAAAGGACTTGGCACTAAATTATTTAAATAGTTGTATTTATATGACTGAATTTCTGTCATGGCAACCATTCCATACTAGCTATAGAGAAAAGGATATGCAATCTTAGAATATTTCTAAGAACATAATGGAATTTTAGATTAAACTGAACATTCTAGATGACAGGTTTTGGTCTTATCTTTTCTAGGCCTTTCAATGGATGTAGGAAGCAAAGAATTCCCACCCTTTTTGGGAAGTTTACATTTATAACTGTAAAAAGTCTTTTACTGTTTAATTTCCAATTATATATGTCATTATCTCTAAGTATTTTTCTTTTAAATCTGAAATATTATTATGTAACCAACATGGCAATATATTATTTACACACAGAGTTTATTCTTCAAATTTAAATATAAATGCATTTTTCCTTTACTTCTTGAATATTCTCTTCATCCCCTCCACATGGTCACTGCCCAGTGACATTTATTTTTCTGGCTCTTGGGTTTTGATTAATCTTTCATTTCCTGGGCTAGAGCAGTGATTTGGAGGTTATGGTGCTCGCCTGGCATGTACACAACCTAGTGTCAGAGCAATGAATGCCACATGAAAAACCAAATAAAAATTAATTCTCTCTCTCTTTCTCTCTCTCTCATTGTCCCTTTCTGAAAATAAAACAAAAACAAAAACAAAAGGAAAAAAAAGAAAAAAAAACAAAAACCCCTTCATTTCCATATAAAGGATTTTATTTGCTGAATTCAAAAGCTGCTGAAGTTCACATGATTTCCTTATGAACCTTTTTAAGAAATTAAGCTAATTGCTCACATACTGGTTTTTCATTAATGATTGTTCCTTTAGGAAATAAATACTGGTAACTTTGTATTAGTAAGAAAGCACAGAAGTTTCTTCTCAAAAAGTACTGACTTGGCACAACCCCCTTCAACTTTCAATGTGCCACACTCCCAGACCAGAGCTTCCTGGGCTTCTTTCTGTCCTCACC
>PVKS010044740.1:0-14163 GCA_004027875.1 Aplodontia rufa | reverse complement strand
GCACAGAGGCATGTGAAATAATGTGACTGAGAATTAGAAATGATTCAGAGAACTAGATCATGGGTAAGTAAGGGAATGGTAGAAGATGAAATTCAGAAGAAAGCTATGCATATTTGTCAAGGAATTTAAAATGTGTATTCTAAACAATGGGGGAGAGGGATTGACAGGCATGAGAACCACATAATGATAACTATGACAGTTATAGGCATACAAAATTCTGTATTGTGAACACTATTCTTATTACCTTGAAGACATTATAGCATTTAATTCTCACAATAAGCCTATGAGGTAGACACTCAAATGACTCCCATTTTACATATAGAGAAACCAAGGCACTTTAGTACTGTGGCTTAGAAATTTTATCAAAGTCACTCAGGTTTAATTAAGAGTTACAGCTAAAAAAAACTGACAAATGGAATTGCATCAAATTAGGAAGCTTCTACACAACAGAGGAAACAAGGGACAGAGTGAAGAGACAACCAATAGAATGGAAGAAAATCTTTACAAGCCATTCATCTGATGAAGTATTTATGTCTAGAACATCCAAGAACTCAGAAAACTTACCATCAAAAGAGCAAATAATTCAGTCAATAGCATGGGCAAATGGTCTAAACAGACACTCCTCAAAAGAAGCACAAATGGACAATGAAAACAAGGAAAAATGTTCAGCATCTTCAGTCATTGGGGGAGTGAAAATCAAGACTACATTGAAATTGCATCTCATCCCAATCAGATGGCTATTATCAAGAAAACAAAAAATAAGAGATGCAGACAAGAGTACGGTAGAAAAGGACTTCAAGAGCTAGACTAAATAACTAGTAGACTTTAAAGTTCACAAACACTACACTGTTGGTAGGAAGGTAAATTAGTACAGCCATTATGGAATGAAGGTTCCTCGAGATAAAGAAAGAGCTACCATATGATCCAGATATACCACCTCTGGGTATACATCTAAAGTCATTGAAGTCTCCATATAATAGAGAGGTGCAACCCCATGTTTTTCATGGTACAATTCACAATTCAGCCTAAATGTCCATCAGAAGACAATGGATGTTAAAAAAAAAGGTGGTACATACACATAATGGAATATTATTCAGAACAAATGGCACTTATGGGAAAATGGATGGAACTGGAGAACATTGTGTTAAGTGAAATAAGTCAGTCTCAGAAAGATAAGTATTACATGTTTTCTTTCATATGTGGAATCTAGGTGGGGGAAAATGAAATGAAAGTAGAAGGGGGACTACTAGAAAGGGAAGAGGATGAGGATGGAGAGAAGGTGATAGGGAAGTTGGATTCAATCAAAGCAGGTTACATGTATGTGTGAAAATGTCATACTTAAAACCCATTATTTTGTACAATTAACATGTGACAATAATTATAAAAATAAAAAGACACAGCTGAAATTCAATCTTAGGCAGTCTAGTCTATAGGATCTTACACTAAATACTACATAACAATAATGATTTTGTGAAATGAATTACATGAATCAAATCTAACTACCATAAGCTTTTATATGGCCCTTAAGAATTATTTTTATGTTTTAAATGATTGAAAAAAAATTTTAAAGAATATTTTGTGACATGTGAAAATTAAACATAGCCACATCTATTTAGTTATATATTACCTGTGGATATCTTCAGATTACAAGGGCTAAATTAAAGAACTCTGATAAAGACTATAAAGACCATAAAGACTAAAATGTCTATTATATGACCCTTTATGCAAAAGGGTTGTGGACACCCGGCAGAGTAGAAAAGATTCTGAGAGGAAACCTGAGCACAGAGAGGTTGAAAGTGAGAAGATAGTAGATAGCTCTCATTCAAGTGGTTTTGACTCAGAGCAAAGGATATGGTTCTATTTAGCAGGTTCACCATCATTGGGGACTTTGGGAGACAGCCAAAGCAACCACTGAGACACCAGGATTTAGTCCAGTTTCTAACATGTAATAGGACTTGCATAAACAAGATGAATGAGTAGATAACAGTGGGTCCTATAGAACTAAGTTTTGTTGTATTAACATATTTAAGGTCCCAGGCTAGAAAACTGTTCTCTCCTACAGCTCTAACTTTACAATAGCTTTCCTGTATGTATCTCTCTCTTGATGAGACTATGCCCATCTGAAGGACACAAAAGAATTTCAATACTGGAGAGAAATAATTTCAGAACTAGAAAGTATAAAAGAAAATTCAACCTTCTCAATTTGCAGATTGAGGTCTAGCAGATCTTAGAGACTGATCTAAGGACTTACGGCTAGTAAGTGGAGAAGCTGAGACCGTTTCTCTCTGTGATTTTTCTGCTGCATTATCAAAAGTCAAGATGGAATTTATATGCCCATCTTTCACAATTCCTTGTTTTAGAAATGCTTTAATCATTTGAATAAGCTCACTATTCTTCTAGCACCAAAAGAACGCAGGGGGAGAGGTTTGAGAAGAACAATCATCGTCTCTGCAACTCAATCCCACAAACTACTATTTCACTCTTTCGTCCTATACACACTGCTTTCAAGGGTAGAAGAGGAAGCTCCTCTATTTAATAGTTCATTTTATAAGTATGCACTGGAGATTGTTCTATGCACTAGTGTTTAAGGTAACAAACCTTGACAGTTTCTCCAAGGGTTTCCTGGTTTTAAATCTGCAGTTGCGCATCCCAGGAACTCCTCAGTTCTGGGAACACCAAAATCACTGTTTACCCTACTAAAATAGAGCAGTGTACAGAGTGGCTGTGGCAGAGCAACGAGGAGGCTACTGCCATACTCAAGGTGGCTTCACCAGATAGACACATGTAGGTAGGACCCATGTAGGAGCTATGAAGGAAACAGAGCTAACAGGATTTGGTTGATTGGTTGGATACAAAGGTGAATGCAAGATGAAGTCCATGTCCTGGAGCTCCCCAGTTACTGGACAGCATGGAATTGAATGGTCAGCTTAATTTTGTCAATAACATCTTTGAGTTCCTTATAAGCACGAATGGGAGACACCAAACAGGCAGTAACGTGTGTGTGTGTGTGTGTGTGTGTGTGTGTGTGTGTGTGTGTACTCAGAATGTAGAAGAAAGTATAGAGATGGAGATAGAAATTTGAGAGTTGGTAAATTTCAACCCCCCTTCAAATATCATCAAGAAACATTACTTCAGGCCATATGGTGAATAGTAAAACTTGGAAATATTGTGAAGAGTAATACAAGAAGAGAAATATTCTGAGATGTTAGGCTTTTGTTGTTACTAGTTTTTCCAGGTAGATTGGCAAAGGGGATGGTATTTGACAGAAAGTGAGCATCTGAGCCAGCTAAGTAAGGACGGGAAGACTAAAAAGTATTAATGAGTAGAGAGAAAGGAAGGAAACGGGAAAGTGGGTGTGATCAAGGCCTTAGTGAACCACTGATAAGAAAGCACAATTGCAGTAATGAATGGTTGGATGAACAAGCTCGCTGTAAGGTTAAGAGTGGTATGTTTTTTGGTGATTTGGTAGGTTGTACTATTTCACAGTACTGATGGTGACATTGGTGTGGCCACAGGAAGGTATACCTGAGGCAGGAATGAAGGAGGTCAATTTCCACGCGCAACGGTGGAAGATGGTGGAAGATGGCTGGCAGTGGGGTTGGAAGAAATGTTTCTAAGACATAGAGTTTGCCATAATGAAAGGAATACAACTGGGAAGTCAGTGGATGATTACAATAAGGAGAAGAGAAGGTGATTTAACTCATTCATAGGACCCTCAAAGCACATGCATTAATTTTCTTTTTTAAAGCACTGGTTGGAGGAGAAGGGTTGCAGGATAAAGTACAATGGCTTAAAAGTGGATTGGGGAGACAAGAAGACACTGATCCCAGGTGTCTTCTGATTTCCATGGAGCAAAAACAAGAAGTACCTTCACTTAAAATCACTGTGGGAAATGTAAGCTCTTCTGAGAACAGCCAAGTTTTAGGTAAAGTGCAAAAGTTGAAAGGTAAGGCCAGAAAATCACAGCCAACGTGCTTGGGAGGCGATGGAAGAGCAGGGGTTTGGATTCAATGATTCCGGAGGTGATAATTTCATTAAACTCTGGAGAAGTTCCTTGAGAGATAGCAGAGGAAACCAGAGATGAGTAAAGGGTAGATTGATTCCCTGGTGCGCGGGGCAAGTGTTTGGGTATGGTAGCCATGGCAGTGGTTGTGATGTGGAACTAGTGTCACTTTCCAGTACTCTCTTTCCTAGGGAGCTGTAAGGAGTGTTGCAGGTGTGGCTAGGGAAGCACTGGGAGTGGTTCTCAGTGGGGCTGATTGGGGCGCCACAGAATCCCAGAGTTGAGGATCGAGAGGGCACTCCAGAGCCATGCTCCACTCTTGCTGATTGGCTTCAGGCACAAGTCCCACCTTGTCATGATGAGTGTTGAGAAGCATTCTAGTGAAAGGCCTATGAAGAAATTCTAAATCTCCAAACGTTCTTTCTTATGATTTCTTATGTTTTGCAATGTCCTGCCAACTCCTTTGCTAGCTGTTGATCTAAAAAACAAAAAAAAAATGAGTAAATGATCCATTGATTTTAGAACCTTCTATTTTTATACAGTAAAGGGAAAACCCTTTGGAAACTTACATTGCCTTTTCTGGTTCTTAGGGAACTAATCTAGACTCATCAATATTTCTAGCTTCCAATTGATCCAAAAATTAACTTTTTTTTTTTTGGGCAGGGCTCTTAAGTAAGTATACTCCTAACTTAACCTGAGCATAACATTAGTGAGTGCTTTGTTCCAGTGATCACAGCTTTACATATTATGTTTGCCAGGTGATAGCTATTGCTATACATTTATCCAGCTTTGTTTTATCCATCTACTTCCTTCAATATCCATTGATATTTAGAAATGCTTGTTTCCTTAGCTGAGTTTCTCAGGTCAGGAAAGATAAAATTTGACCCCTGAGGTCTAGACCTCACTGCAGTATAAAAAAAGTTGACCCTTGTGAAGTTTCCTTGTGTAGGTCCTGGGGCAGAGGGATAACAGAAGAACAAAAACATGACAAGAATCTAAGACTACTTTTGGTATTTCCACAAGCTACTGCCTTCCTTCTAAAAACTAGCCTATAGATTGTTCTCATTATTTGATAGCTATGGGATGTAGAACCTTGAGAGGATGTCAGAGTTTAATCGTAGACATAAATGCTAAAATTAAGAATTTCAGGTTATGAATTTGAACTTTCCCATTTTCTGGTGCACACTCTGCATATAGTGTTTACCCCTGAGGGTGAAATAGTCCAGCCTGGTCAGCCAGCACTACCAGGATGTCAGAGTCTGAATTGCTATGGGCTTTGATTTATGTAATATTCTCTCCTTCACCTAAATACAGATAGGCCAGGGGGCTGCAGCCCTTATCTGGAAACCTCAGTCAGGAGTTTCTTCCTCAGTTGCTTACTCCATTTCCTTTAAGGTCTTTAGTGAAGCTGGACTGCCTTCTAATTAGGATTACTACAGCCAGGCTAAACTGGCTCTTTCCTTGCTGATGGTAAAATCCTATCAAAGGAAAGCCTTGGGTAGAATTTTCCAGATGAATAATGCAACCCATATTCCTTGTTTTGGATTGGGTCTGGCTTTGTTGATTATAAATTGCATTTTTTGATATATTTTTAAAGAAATATATTTGTCTGTGTGATCATTGAACTTCAGGCCCCATGCTCTATTGTCTGTCTTGTAAAGTGAACAACAGATGCAGTGAGTGCTTTGTGTGCCCTAGAAAGGATGAAGTCTGGAGCCTGCACCAAGATTCCTGGTGATGCAGGGATTTTGAGATGAGGCTGGATTCTCTGCTCCTGCTGGCTGATGAAATTGATCTGGCTACAGAATTCTGTGGCCAAAATAGCCTGTTTCTGGTGTTTGTAGCTCTTCCCAGTTAGAACTGGGAATTTGGCCTGGCTTCAGATTTCTGCAGCTGAAATAGTGTTAGCAGCTACCCAGCTAAAAGCTGGTTTCCTCCCTGCTACTGCTGAGTGGTGCGTTGCAGCTCTTGGTGTGGAAATTGACCCCAGGAATTCAGCACCAATCTTCTGGGTTCTTGTCTCGCAAATTTGAAGAATAAAATCCACAGACAACCATGGAAGGGAAGAGTAAAAAGAATAATATTTATTAAGGAAGGAGAGCATAGTCTCCACAAGGTGGAGGGGTACCTAGAAGCAGGACACATCGTCTGATGTACTTTGGGCCATGGATTATATTGGTTTGAGGTATGAGCCTTGATTAAGATTCATGAAAAGCACCATCATTGGCTGAACTCTATGTAAAACAAGCATTGAAACTAAGCACCAAAATCATTGATTAAAATCTATGCAAAACAGGTAGCAACTAATTCCTAGTTCCCATCTGTGTCCACCCCCACTTCTTAGTTTTCCCATTTCTGGGACAAAGGAGCCACTCCCACAGGTGAGTCTCACGGTTTTTTGCATTTGAAGGCCCTGAGCATGCCTGTTAATCGCTCTCTGCTGGCCAAGTTCTAGGTGTGGTGAATGGGGCCCAGGGTCCCGATTACCTAGCCATTTCAGTATCTCTCCTAATCTGTCTCACTGGGGCTCATTATAATCCTCTCTCCACCTTGCTGGAACATCCTACTCCTCCAAAACAGTCCCACATGTTCCATTTAGAGAAGGTAGAACTGTTCACAAAGTTTTAGAACTAGTTTCCCCAAATTGTTTTAAGGAGTCAAAACAAACAAACCAGAAAATATGACTCATTACATGAGCGTTACTGTGTTGATTTCATTAAAAAACAATAAAACGAAACAAAAATACAAACCTAATTCTATTATTTAGTTTGATTCCTCATCTTGATTAAAATTAATTCATAATGAATTTTGAGACTTTATAAAATGCTGATTCTTTCTGAAGAGTATTTGCTGGCTACTGTTGGAGATTTTGGTGAACTAAAGGGTGGAGGGTGGAGGCTTGGAACTTAAGGACAGTAGTTGAGAGTCCACGTTCTTACACTTAGTATATTGACCTGTGACAGGCATTAATTTCTTTCAGTCTCCACCTCTTCATCTTTCAGCCATGGTGAATAGTCAACCTTTCAATGACTATTGGGCAGGATTCTACTGGCAGCTTCTTCACTACACTCATCTCGTGATGACTCACTGGTTCCAATAAGGATTAGATTAGACAAAGTTTGTGTACCGGCTGCAAGAATAAAAGGTGTGATATAAATAATATGTTTCAGGCCCTGAGACCAATGAAAAAGTAGTTCTGGAAAGATTTCAATAATTGGCAGCTTCACTAGAGGAAATATTTGGCTTACCAACGTGCCTGAAACTCTGTGAATATTTATGAAATGGGTTAGTTTCTTGACAGCTAAGACTACAGGGGAAAACCAATACCTCTACTCGTGGTCTGGTAGTGAACATGAATAAATAAATTAATGATGACATTTACTGGTAAAATGTACATCACCACATGTTAGGTGAGGTAGCTGACATCATTTAACACTTGAACTTCACACTTTAAAAAAGCTTATAGTTGCCAGGCATGGTGGCTCATGCTTGTAATCCTAAGGGCTTGGGAGGCTCAAGCAGGAAGATCACAAGTTCAAAGCCAGCATCAGCAACCTAAGGAAGCCCTAAGCAACTTAGTGAAACTTTGTCAAAATAGAAAAATTGGGAAGGCAAAGGGAGAGATGATAGAGAGCAATCTAGGGGAGAAATCAATGTATCTTGCTCTTTAGTCACCGGAGAAACACAGTATGTATAAGGAGAAAGAGAAAGAGATATTTATATCTGTTATAGGGAGGAAATATAGAAGAGTCAAGAGATTGGGGGTTGGGTGATGTGGGGGTGATTCTGGATTAGGATCAAGGGCATATCATATTGTTACTACATATGCATTTATGATTGTATGACAACACAACTCCTCAGTAAAAAGTAAAATTAAATTTAAAAGGCTGAGGACGTGATTCAGTGGTTAAGCACCCCTGAGAACATTTGAAGTTACAATGAACCATCTCCTAAGGAAACTAGAAACAAATCATTTTTGGTTCCCTTTCCTAAATTGGTTGTTGACTTTTTACCTTTATTTAAGAACAAAAATCCATTCTTCACTTATTACTTCAATAATTGCTTTCAGAAGCACCTTGGTGGGGTGGGTGCTAGGGTATATCATGAATGAGGTGTTCTCCCAGGCTTTGTGAAGCCCACATTTGTACTTTTCAACTTTCCCAAATCCAGAGGCTCCTGTTGGGCAGATAATCACAGTCAACTGCAGCCTTGGATGCCACATGCACCAATTATTCCTGCAATAATAGGATTATATTACTATTACATTGCCAGGAAAGCACTCCACAGGTAAAAAGGGAGGTGAATCCCTTACCTGGGTAATTGAGCCATGTTGAAACAGCTTCCCAAAGATTTATGACCACCAAAGTCTTAGATAACTATCCACTATCATTTCTCAATTTTAATAATTATAGTAATAACAATGCATTTGTATGGTGTTTTCTGGACCATCTTCATTAAACATGTAAAAGTTGTGGCTTAGAGAGCCTAGTAAGCACAGTTTGGGGCTGACACAGCCAGGGTTAATACTTCAGGTCTTCTAATTCCCCAGCCCAAACACATTCCTCTTCTAACCACTTCTTTCCATTTCATTTCTGTTAAAAATTCACAAATTTTAAGGCATGATAGAAAAGTGTGTTCTATTAGAGTTTGCTGGAAAATGAGAACAGACTAGATTGCAGTCTGGAGATGACTTAATTGGCACCCTCAAGACATGGCAGTCTTCAAGAAACAGTCATTGTTACTAACTGAATCACGGTAGCAATGCTTGATTGGGTTTCTTAGTAACAGTAACAAATATTTCGGATACATGCATACTAGACATTTTCTTTATCAGAAAACAGAAGAAGCTTAAAGAAGACACCTCAGAATTAGTATGATTTATTTGTTTGAAATAAACTAATCAGTATGATTAGGAATTAATTTACATAAACATATTGTTATTTCAGGATGTTTAATTAGTCTTTACTCAGACCACATATCAACAAGTATCAAAAAAGTAATCTGGGGGATGGAGTGGTGAGTGCTTCAGCAGTTAACAGCACTTGCCTGTCATGCGCAAGAATAGGAGTTCGAACCCCAGCACCACATACACAACAAAATGTTGGAACAACAAAATCCAGATAAAAAACTAAATAAAAATTGATTCTCTCTTTATCTCTCTCTCTCTCTCTCTCTCTCTCTCTTACTGTCCCTCTCTTTCTTTAAAAAAAAACAATTTGGAGAGGATGCACTGTAGCATGCTTTTAATCAAAGTGGCTTGGGAGGCTGAGGCAGGAGGATCACAAGCTTGAGAGTAGCCTCAAAAATTTAGTGAGTCCCTAAACAACTTAGCAAGATTGTGTCTCAAAATAAAAACAATACAAAGGCTGGGGTGTGGCTCAGGGGTTAAGCGCCCCTGGATAGGTTCAATCCCCGGTACCCGGAAAAAAAAAAAAGCAATATGGTAAGTTTTTTCTCGCAGTTGTGAAGTTTTTGGTCTAACTGTTAGGTTTCTGATCCACTTTAAGTTGACCTTTGTACACGGTGACAGAGAGAGAAAGGTCTGGTTTCATTCTTCTACATATTGATAATGTTTTCTCAACAGCATTTGTTCAAAAGTCTCTCTTCTCCGACGTGTGTCTTTGGCGCCTTTGTCAAGAATCAGATGGCAGTATCAGTGCGAGTTTGTATCTGTGCCTTCTATTCTGTACCATGGGTCTATGTTTCTGTTTTTATTCCAGTACCATGTAGCTTTTTGTTACTATACTAAATAGTATATTCCATCATGTATATGTAGGCATGAAATTTTTCAATAAAACCCCTAAAACTCAGGGGAAAGAAAACACCAAAAGTTAATAAATAGATTGGTATCAAATTTAAAAGTTTCTACACTGCAAAGGAAATAAGAGGATGAAGAGAGAGCCTACAAAATGGGGAAAACCTTTTCTAGCTACTTTTCTGACAGAGGATTAATATTCAGAATATATAAAGAACTCAGAAAACTTAACAACCCCCAAAACACCAAATCAAAAACTGGGCAAATGGCGAATAAACTGCACAGATATTTCTCCAAATAAGAAATGTAAATGGCCAGCAAACATATATAAAAATTTTTTCAACATATTTGGCAATCATGGAAAGGCAAATCAAAACTACACTGAAGTAGTAGTTTCTCTCCAGTTAGAATAGCAATCATCAAGCATACAAATAAATGCCAGCTAGGTTGTAATCAAAAAGGAACATTTATTCATTGTTGTTAGGATTGTAAATTAGTTCAACCAGTATGAAGGATCCTCAAAAGACTAAGACTGAACCACTCTATGACCCAGCTACACCACTCTTTGTTATTTATCCTGAAGAATTAAAGTCATATACTGTAGTGTTACCTGTATACCAACTTTGTATAGCAGCACACTTCACGGTAGCCAAGTTATGGAACCCACCTTGGTGTTCAACAGATGAATAGAGAAAGAAAATGTGGTATATACATACACCGTGGAGTTTCATTCAGCCATAATGAAGAATCAATCCCGTCCTATCTCAGTGGCTGCCAGCAGGCAGATCATGATCCATCAGTTCCTTTGGGTCAGGCTATAGGACGACAAAACTCATCAAAGGACCAAGTGTACCAGGCACCATGGGACAGTGTTGGTCAGCCAATGCTGAGGATGCCCAGGAATTCAGTGGTGTGGAGAGGGCCATTGAGACCCTCATCAAGAACTTCCACCAGTACTCTGTGGAGGGTGGGAAGGAGACGCTGACCTCTTCTGAGCTACAGGACCTGGTCACCCAGCAGCTGCCCCATCTCATGCCGAGCAATTGTGGGCTGGAAGAGAAAATTGCCAACCTGGGCAACTGTAACTAACAACTCTAAACTGGAGTTCGGGAGGTTTTGGGAGTTGATTGGAGAAGCAGTCAAGAATGTGAAGCTGGAGAGCCCTGTCCCAAGGAGCTGAGGACCTCACCCCCTGGAATTCTTAGGGGGGGATACCGGGGAGAGGGGATCTTAAAGACTGTGGGCCTGGAAATAAAACTTCTCTCCACCACCACCACCCTGTTCCCCAGCCTGCACCTTTCCTCATCTCTGCAAAGTTCAGGTTCACAGCAGCCTAATCCAGGGGCTCTGCATTCTTCCTTCTTGGGTGCTTTGTGGAGATGAGATGGTGCATGCCCAAGTCCCCAGCTAAGGGAAGCTCAGGGAGCCAGTGGTGACCAGGGAGGATATGGAGGGATGCTGGAGAGATAACCAATGGTGTAAGGACCAAGTGATTTGATAGTGGGGAAAGGGCAGAGAGTAACTGGGATATGGGAAATCAGGATTTGAAGAATGGAGCTGGGAATATGGCTGAATATTTTACCAAAAAGGTCTCTGAGAACCCACCCCTCTCTTTTCCAAATGAAACTGTAGCTGTCTGTCCCATGCTATCCCTTCATGCCTCTGGCTCTGTCCCATCCTCCTCCCAAGGCTCTGTTCCAGGACTAGGGCAGGAGAAGAGGGAGAGCAGGGTTGAAGAAGAGGCTGAGGAGGGTGTTACTTTGGGGCAAGAGGACCAGTTGGGTGCTTGGGCATTTACAGAATGATGGTTGTTTTGTATCATTTGATTAATAAAAAATGAAAAAAAATCAATTTTTCTCATTTGCAGGACAAGTGAACTCATGGAAATAGAAGAGAAACCAGTAGACTAGAGGAAGAGAATCTGGGGAGAAAGGGGGAGAGGGAGAGAAGGAGTTAAACAGACTAAATTATGCATTGTGCATGTATGAATGTATTGCAATGAATCCTATAATTATGTATAATTATAATGCACCAATAAAATTTTTTTTAAAATGCAAGAAGGTTTTCATAGTGATGACATAACTGCATGTGTGGGAATGTGCTAACACAGCAAGCTGATGTAGTTTGCCTGGACACTGGCTTTGTGCAGGGCTTTGAGCCATGCACTGGAGCTATCCTGAAACTCTGGGTAGGGTATGTGCCTAAACTTCTAAGGACATTCTGACAATAAGTAAAATAGCAGATTTCCAATTTTAACCAGGGACTTTGAAGATGGAAAGACCAGTGCGGATCCTAACCGCCCCTCTTTGCCAGCAGTGTACCTGGGAAAGATTCTTCCTTCATAATTCTTCACCTCACTTGCCTTATCTGTAATACCAAAATGATACTTTATCACAGGATGGATTAAATGAAACATTATTTTCAAAGCAGGCAGTGTATCTGGCATATAGTGAGCACTCAACAAATAAATAATTTTAGAGCTATAAAAAGAAAAATTATTATATGCCGACCGGCGAATTCTCAGTATTTGTTACTGAGGGTAAGAAAAAAAGGTAAATATCCCAGTGATGTATGCATCATGAAGTAAGAGAGAATGCAATAGATGAATTTTTTATCTGACTACCAGATCAGGTCTCAAAATGCAGGCTTAGCATGAACAGTGAATGAGTGCCATCATCAAGGAGCTCTGGCTTCCAAGTGTTAGGTCTTACACATTTTTGCCAAAGAGAACTATAAATCCATGCATGCAGGATCTCAAGTCTCAACTTAACCAGAAGTGGAGTCAGTTCCGGAAAACATGCTATAAACCTACCAAAACTTTTTGCCCAAGGGATGAAGCAGCCGTTGGGAAACTCCTTTAAATGGGAGGAGACCCTTGGGTCAGTGCATTTGGTCTAATTACAAAGTCTTGGTCATGAGTGGGAGGGTACAGTATGGTGTTGGTTGCTCAGAGTAGCTGGGATTCTTTAGGTGTGAGCATTTAAAATACAGAAGTCTCCCAATTATTCACAATTTATTTTCTATTGTTTCATCTATCTGTTGTCAATGATGGGCCAAAAGTTTTGAATAGAAAATTTCAGAAATAAGCAGTTTCTAAGTTTTAAATTGTGCGCCATTTTGGGTAGTGTGATGAAATCTCATGCCATCCTGCTCTATCCTGCCAGGGATGTGAATCATCACTTGGTTCACAGTCACTTAGTAGTCATCTGAGCTTCAAATGGACTATCAATGTATTACAGTGTTTGAGTTCAAGTTAACCTTATTTTACTTCCTAACGGCCCAAAACACAGGAGTAGTGATGTTGGCAATTTGGAAATGACAAAGAAAAGCCTTAAAGAGCTTCCTTTAAGTAAAAAGGTGAATAAAATTTTGAATTTAATTAGAAAAGAAGACAAAAAAAAAAAACCAATCTTATGCCAAGGTTGATAGGAGCTATAGTAAAAACAAATTTTCTATCCATGAATTTTTTAAGAAGGAAAAAGGAGCGCACATTAGTTTTGCTGTCGTACTTCAAACAGCAGAAGTTACAGCCACGGGTGTGTGATAACTGCTCAGTGAATATGGAAAGGTGCTACATTTGAGTACACACAGGAGAAAACACAGCACATTGGGTTCAGTACTGTTTATGGTTTCAGGCCTCCACTGGGGGTCTCAGAATGTGTCACCCATGGGAAAATGGGGAACTGCTACAGTCTGAAAGAGTTGCTAACCAACTTTGGGTTTAAATCTTGGCTTTATTGCTTATTATCCAGGTTTCCCTTGGGGAAGTTACCTGTGTTAGTTTCTATAACTGTGTCAGTTTGCCACTATTTTAGCCCCTTAACCCAATACTGCATTATTAGTTCATAGTTCCGTAGGTCAAAAGCCCAGCATGTCATGACTACGTTCTCTGCTTTCTGGGTCCCTGAGAGCTGACTAGGTGTTAGGTGTGCAGGCTTCTTATCCAGAGGCTTTGGGGTGGAATCCGCTTCCAAGTTCATTGACATCATTGGCAGAATCCTGGTTCTTGTGGATGTAGGTCTTAAGACCCATTTCATCACTGTAACCTGATATCATTCTGTTTTTTGAGGTCCCGCACATTCCTCATCACATCCACCTTCCATGTTCAAAGCCAACAACATGAGGAGTCCTTTCTCGTGCTTAAAATCTCTCTGACTCTCCTGTTGCTGCCAGCTGAAGAAAACTGCTTTTAAATAAGGCAACTGATGAAATTAGACCCATATCTTTCTCCTTGCACAAGAATCAAATCAAAATGGATCAAGGAGCTTGGTATCAAACCAGCTACGTTGCAACTGATAGAAGAAAAAATTGGTCCAACACTTCAACATTTAGGAGTAGGCAAAGACTTTCTCAACAGGTCTCCGAAAGCGAAGGAAATAAAGTCAAAAATCAGTGAATGGGATTT
>PVKS010044739.1:0-14170 GCA_004027875.1 Aplodontia rufa | reverse complement strand
AGCATTGGGTTCCAATCAGGAAAACATTCCATGATAGCAAAATAGCCTCAGCCTCTGGTGAGTGAAGATAACCATGCCCCATACTGACCTCATCCTCCCCTGTACTCTGGTAATCACTAAATATATGCATTTTTCTCTCATCCTCACCCCAAGTCTTTACCCTACCCGCACCCCATTTCTATGTTTTCCTTAGTCCTAATAGAATGACCTACTCCCCCCAATCCCTTGTTCCTCTTCACTCTAAGGCAGGAGTGATTTTATACCTCCCCAATTCACCTCCTTGACTTCCTAGTCATTCCTTCTCCACACTTTCAGAGAGACCCTACTATCTGAAGAAATAGACACACTTCAAAACAGATACTGGTGTCCTATCATAATATATTGTGAGAGCTCTCTCAAAGAAACCCATCACAATGAAGCAAAGTCATAAGAAGCTCCAAATACTCCACCAAGAGTAACAAGTTTGAAGTACAAGATATGCTCTCTGACTCAGAAAATGAGGAAAAGGGGAAATAACCCCGCCTCAACCCCACAGCTCTCTATCCAAGTACACCATAGCTGGAGCTCTAGATGAAAACCAAATACATTGTATCAACATTATGATTAGTAATGCAATCAAAGAGTTGAGAAATGAAATAAGGAAATACTTCAGAAAACAATTTCAAGAGATGAGAGACAACTTCTACAGGGAAATAAGGGAACAATTAAATGAGATGAAAGATCAGCTATACAAAGAAATAGGCATTCTGAAAAGAACAGAGCTATCAGGATTGAAAAAAATGATTAACCAATTCAAATCTTCACTGGAGGATACTAACACCAGAGTAGACTCCACTGAAAATAGAACATCAGCTCTTGAAGATCCTCGGACAATGAGGATAGGCTAAACAATGTAGAATTCAAACAAGATAAACAAGATAAACAGCTTACATTACATGATCAGAACTTCCAAGTAATATTTGATGAGGAGGGGGGGTAATAACCTGAGAATCATTCCCTGGAGAAAAATTCCAAACAGCAAACAAGAGGCTTCAAGAACCTTTTATTTGAAATCATAAGTGAGAACTTCCCTCATTTTACTATTGATCAGGAATAGCACATCCAAGATGGTTATAGAACACCAAATAGACTTAATCAATTGAGAAACTCACCAAGACATATCATGTACAAAATGAACAACAGAGAAATCAAAGAGAGAATTCTAAAAGCTGCTAGAGAAAAGCCCCAAATCACATTCAGAGGCAAACCAATTCGGATCACTATGGATTTTTCAGAGCAAAGAATGAATGCCAGAAGAGCTGGAACAATATTTTTCAAGTGTTAAAAAATAACAACTTCCATCCAAAGCTAATAAACTGCACAAAACTCAGCTTCAAATGTGATGAGGAAATTAAATACTTCAACAATAAACTCAAGCTGGAAAGATACATGAACACAAATCCTGCACTACAGAACATCCTCAAGGATGTTCTCCGTTCAGAAGAAAATGTCAATGATATCCTAAATCCTTAAACAAAGGTGAGTCAATAATCATATTATACACAAACTGACTTCCAAGATGACTCAAAACTCTGTAATTGATACAAAGTCAGAGACTCAGCTTCCCATATCTATTTTAACTTTGAATGTGAATGGTCTCAATGCCCCAATTAAAATTCACAAACTGGCTTACTGGATCAAAATACAAAATCCAACAATATATTGCCTGCAAGAGACATATTTGACACTCAAAAATAGACACAGGCTGAAAGTGAAAGGATGGCAAAATGTCTACCAGGCCTGGAGCCCAAAAAAACAAGGTGGCATGGCGATTGTAATTTCTGATAAAATCAATTTTCAACTAAAACTAGTCCGAAAGGACAACGATGGTCACTTTATCATACTAAAAGTGACAGTCCATCAAGAAGATATAATGATAATTAACATTTATACTCCCAATTACAACCCCCACAAATATATGGAAAAAGTACTTAAGGACATTAATCCCCTCACTGATCTCAACACAGTAATTCTGGGAGAGTTCAATACACCACTATCAACTCTAGACAGATCATGAACACAAAAAATCAATAAAGATATCTCCAATCTAAATAACTCTTATTAATCAATCGGGCTTAACAGACATCTACAGAATATTCCATCCTAAGACAGCTGAATTTACCTTCTTCTTAGCAGCTCATGGATCCTTCTCTAAAATAGACTACATCCTAGTTCACTGGGATAATCTTAACAAACATAAAAAAGTGGATATAATCTCATGTATTCTGTCAGATCACAATGCTATGATCTTAGCAATCAACAACAAGAGAAACAACAGAATCTACTCAAATACTCAGAAATTGAATAAGTACCTCTTAAACGAAGGATGGGTAAAAGAGGAAATGAGAGCAGAAATTAAGAAGCTCTTGGAATTGAACGAGAATGAGGAAACAACATACCAAAACCTCTGGGACAGTATGAAGGCAATCTTAAGAGTTAAATTTATAGAACTGAGTGCATACATCAAAAATCTAGAAAGACACCAGATAAATAGCCTTATGTGTCAATTCAAAGGACTACAAAAAGAGGATCAATCTAACCCCAAAGCTAACAAAAGACAGGAAATTACCAAAATCAGAGCTGAAATCAACGAAATTAAGAACAAAAAAAGATACAAACTATTAACAAAACTAAGAGTTGGTTTTTTGAAAGATTCAACAAAATTGACAGACCCCTTGCCAACTTCACCAAAAGGAAAAATGGAATTCAGCAAATCAACAAAATCAAACATGAAAATGGGGATATCACCACATACTCATCCAAGATACAGAAGATTATGAGAACCTATTTGGAAAACTTGTACTCTGCCAAGTTTGATAACCTGGAGGACATGAACAGGTTCTTGGACACACACAACATCCCCTCTTTAACACAGGAGGACATTGAAAATATAAACCAACTTATCACAGATAGTGAAATTGAAGCAGCAATCAAACCTCTCCCAAAAATGAAAAGCCCAGGTCTGAATTCCATACAGCAGAAGTCTTCCAAGCCTTCACAGAAGAACTAAAACTGATCCTCTACTAGCTCTTTCAGGAAATTGATAGAATGGGATCACTACCAAACACTTTTTTATGAAGCAAATATTATACAGATTCCAAAGCACAACAAAGATATGTCAAGGAAAGAAAACTACAGACCAATTTCCCTGATGAACTTTGATCCAAAAATCCTTAATAATATTTTAGCAAACCTGATACAAAGGCACATTAAAAAGATAGTACGTTATGATGAAGTGGGCTTCATTCCAGGAAAACAAGGCTGGTTCAACATACGCAAATCAATAAATGTAATTCACCACATAAACAATTAAAAACAAAAATCATATAATCATCTCAATTGATGCAGAGAAAGCATTTGATAAAATTCAACACCACTTTATGCTCAAAACTTTGGAAAAGATAGGGATCAAGGGAAGATACTTTAACTATGTCAGATCCATTTACGACAGACCCATAGCCAAGATTATCCTCAATGGAGGAAAACTGAAAGCATTTCCACTGAATTCAGGAACAAAACAAGGCTGTCTGCTTTCCCCACTCTTGTTCAATATAGTCCTTGAAACCCTTGCCAGAACTATCAGGCAAGACAAGGAAATCAAAGGTATTCATATAGGAAAAGAGGAAGTTGAGTTATCTCTATTCATTGATGACATGGTTCTGTACACAGAAGACCCAATATCATAGGCCAGAAAACTCCAAGAGTTTATAGGTGATTTCAGCAAAGTAGCTGGATGCAATATCAACTCCAGTAAGTCACTAGCTTTCCTTTACTCCTCCAAAAAATCCACAGAAGAAGAAATCAGGAAATCTCTTCCATTCACCATCTATTCAAAAAAAAAAAATGAAATACTTGGGAATTAACCTTACAAAAGATATTAAGGACCTCTACAAAGAAAACTATCAAACACTTAGAAAAGAAATTACAGAAGACCTGAGTAGATGGAAAAATATTCCATGTTCATGGTTAGGCAAAATCAATAAAATAAAAATGGCCATTCTACCCAAAGCCCTATACAGATTCAATACAATTCCCATCAAGATACCAATGGCATTCTTCACAGATATAGAAAAAGAAATTCTCAAGTTCACATGGAATAACAGGAGACCAAGACTAGCCAAAACATTACTCTACAGGAAGGAAGACATAGGGGTTATCTTAATCCCTGACCTGAAATTTTACTACAGAGGTGTAGTAGCAAAAACAGCATAGTATTGGTATCAAAACAGAACTGAAGATCAGTGGAACAGAATAGAAGATCCTGAGACAAAAACCCATATATTTAACTATTTGATATTTGATTAAGGGGCCAAAAGAATAGTGTGGAAGAAAGATAGCCTGTTCAACAAATGATGTTGGACAAATTGGACACCCATGTGTATACAACTGAAGCTGCATCCTTATTTTTCACCCTGCACAAAAATTAAATCAAAATGGGTCAAAGATCTGGATATTAAGCCAACAACTTTAAAGTTATTAGAAAAAGAAGTAGGGTCAACACTATAGGACATAGGAGTCAGCAGCACCTTCCTTAAGAAAACTCCCATGGCTCAAGCAGTAAAGTCAAGAATAAATGAATGGGACGCAATTAAACTAAAAAGTTTTTGCACAGCTAAAAATTTAGTCAATAGCATCAAGAGAGAACCTACAGAAGGGGATAAAACCTTTCCCTTCTACACCTCAGACAGAGGGCTAATTCCAGAATATACAATGAACTAAAGAAACTAAACACCCAAATCACAAATAGTCCAATAAAGAAATGGGCTACGGTTCTAAAAAGAAACTTCTCACCAAAGGAAGTCCAGAAAGCCCATATTTATATGAGAAAATGCTCCACATCATTAGCTATAAGGGAAATGCAAATCAAAACTTCAATGAGATACCACCTCACTCCTCTTAGAGTGGCAAAAATGAAAAATTCTGGCAGATGCTGTTGGGGCTGTGGGAAAAGAGGAACACTGTTAAACTGCTGGTGGGACTGCAAACTGGTTCAGCCACTATGGAAAACAATGTGGAGAATCCTTAAAAGATTAAGGATGGAACCACTTTATGACCCTGCTATCCCACTCCTGGGTATTTTCTTAAAAGAGTTAGAATCAGCATATTATAGTGATTATGGCTTCATCAATGTTTATAGGATCTCAATTTACTATCGCTAGACTATGGAACCAACCCAGATGCCCCTCACTGGATGAGTGGATATAAAAACTTTGGTACTTACATATAATTGAATACTACTCGGCCATTTCAGAAGGCAGTATAATGGCTTTTGCAGCCAAATGGATGGAGATGGAAAGAATTATGCTAAGTGAAGTAACCCAATCTCAGAGACTCAAGGGCCAAATGGTATCTTGTCGCTACCTCAGACATCCATCCCTGAGGCGCAGGCTGGACAATCCACTGGATTATCCCCCAGGAGCCGAATCAGGAGATGAATGCCGAAGGCTGGAACCCGAGTCCCCCCTCATCCGGAGACCCCTTCCCTCCCAGCCAGGGAAATGAGGCAACCACTCGCAGCTGATGGCAGCTCAGAATCCATTTAGTACTAAGGCACATGGGTTTTTATAGGGAGGGGAGAAGCCAAGGAATCAATAATCCTTCTAAGGAAGTTGCCAGGGGTTATGCAGATTTTGAGTACAGACAAACAACTAGGGAACAGCCTGTGGTTAGCACATTCCAACCCACCCTAATCTTCTTTTTGCATAACAGTTAGGAAGCTTAACAAAGCAGGACCTAGCAGCCCTTCCTGAAGGAAATTATGGAAATAGTAATAAGATCACTCTAGGGGAGCTGATGAAATGGAGTGAAGGTCAGACCCCAACAGTATCTTGTTGGGGTTTGACCTTCGTTCTGACCTTCACTCCATTTCATCAGCTGCCCTGGAGCGATCTTGTTACTATTTGTATAAATTCCTTCAGGAGGGGCTTCTAGGTCATGCTTTGTTATACAAAAGGTCAAACAGGGTGGGTCAGAATGTATCGACTACAGAATGTTCCTAACTTTTGTCTATACGAAATCTACATAACACCTGGCAACTCCCTTAGAAGGATTATTGATTCCTTGGCTGTCTCCCCTCCTCCTCTATAAAAACCTGTGTGCCTTAGTAATAAACGGATTCTGAGCTGCCATCAGCTGTGTGTGGTTGACTCGTTTCCCCGGCTGGGAGGGAAGGGGTCCCCGGAGGAGGGGGACCTGGGTTCCAGCCATCGGCACTCACCTCCTGATCAGCTCCCGGGGGACAATCCAGCTCCCCACATATCTCTCATCTGTGGAAGCTAGAATACATGGGGAAGCAGTATGTTAGATGGCTAATCTAATAATAACTTCAAATTGTACGATTCTGAATGCAACAGGGAGATGACTCCTTAGGGTACTTGGAGGCATAGGGAGGGGAACAGGGCAGGGTAGGGTGAAGGAAGAACTCCTATGGGACTGGAGAGTGGGAATATGGGGGAATCATGTCAGAAGAAGATCTCTGACCTTCACGAGATATCCATTTAACTCAGGAGTTCTTCTGGAGGAAACAGCAACAGAGGGAACCCAAGATGGGCATCCATGATATGGCATTAGCCCTGGATAACTAAGTATATATACATTGTTTCATGAATGTTTAATAATGTTTCCCCCTCAATTGTATTTCTATATCCATCTAATAAAAAATAAATAAATAAAAATGGAAGAGTGGGAGGGATAATCATCCTCAGAGTTTAACAAGGCAGAGAAACAAAAAAAGCTAGTGTTTTTATATACTGAAGAACCAGTAAACTTTTCCAGTTATTGCATAGTACACATCTAGAACCTGCATGCAACAACACCAGCAAATAAAAAATTTTTCTTTATAGTAAAAACTTGGAAGTATAGTCAGTAAGAGTGTCCCTGTTCCTTTTTCCAAGGAGATCTTTACTGTGTGTCTGGGTATGAAAAGCTGGGTCTCTCTCAGTTGGGGCTTTCAGGGGATCTGAAAGTCAGAAGTCTTATGTTTTCAAAGCTCTATCTGCTGGTGGTTGCCGGAAACTGACTCCTGTGACTTTAGAGCCGGGGTAAGGAGATCTGAGGGTTTAAAAGGGTAAATCCTTCTGTCTGTGGTGGGAGTGTTTAGCGCTGATCAATATTCCCCTTTACTCCACTACCCAAACCCCTTATGTGAAGAGGATTCAGGGCCTGACCCAAGCCTTCTCCTCCCGGTTCAGCCTGTGGTCTGTGGCCTGCTCCAGATGCAGTTTTAAGAGCCTGCTTTGCAGACCTAAGGCAGGCTGGCCCCAGTCAATTTGGGAGTGTGAAATCCTTCAAGGTGTTTAAAGATGGATGCTCGGCTCCCCCACCCTCACAGCTCCTGCACCTGCTTCTGGGCCTGACCTAAGCCTTCTCCTCCTGATTCAGCCTCTGGTCTGTGGCCGGCTCCAGGCAGTTTTAAGAGCCTGCTTTGCAGACCTAAGGAGGTCTGGTCCCGACGAGTCAGGGAGTGTGGAATCCTCCAAGGTGTTTAAAGATGGATGCTCAGCTTCCCCACCCTCACTGCACCCGCACCTGCTTCCACAGCGCAACCTGCTTCTCTGTGCTTGTAGGCAGGCAACTTCCAGACACTGATCTAACACCAGACAGAGAATAAGCATGGGAAGTGACTGCAAAATGCTTTCTTTAAAGCACAGTGGGATTTCTGTGCCACTGTGTTCATGGACTGTTAGTCTCCACCCCAGTCCCGGGTGGAATGTAAGCAAGGAAGAGTGGCCACATGCTGGCATCCTAGCTGGAGTGGGGGAAAAACAAAAAATCCAGTGATTTCTCTCAAGTTACTGCTCCTCAAAACCACTGAGCAAAGTAAGACTGGGGTTTCAAGATGCTAATCCCCCAAACACACCTCAAAATAGTGGAGAAGATCTGGGGATTTCCCTTTCAGTCTCGGAGCCACTGTGGAAGCCTTCTCTCTTCACATCGCCATCTTCAGGGTTCCTAGGATTAACTTTTTTAAGAGAGAGAGAGTGCAGGAGACAATGAGACATTCAATTTTATTTATTTATTTTTCATCTGGGTTTAGTTTTTCTGACACCTTTAAGTATGTGATTCTGAAGTTTGAACCTGGGTCCTTGTGCATGCCAGGCTGGAGCCTCTGCTCCAGTCCCACTAAGCTTACTTTGTTAAGTGAAGTTTAGAACCCACAGTGTACAGTAAAAAGAATCACAGGTCTGCATGTGATTAGCAGGGCTAGCAAAAATCAAAGGATTGCATTAAATTTTATACAATTAAGAAACAGTGTTAATAACCAGGAATAAACTTACTTAGTTAAAGTAAATGGATATAAGCCAGGTCTTAGAATACCCATGTGGCTTTCACTATTTGATATTGTCTATAAAACAAAGCATGTGTTGTTCACCTTCTATGTAAAGATATATAAAATTTATTTTTATAAACTTTTATATAGCACTTAGACAAGGCATAGTTATCCAATGTATACACATTTCTGTTCACCTATATTTATTATGTCAACTATATTGTAGTAACCCAAATAGTTATATTTAGTTACCCAGTTATGATATAACCATATAAAACAAACTTTTAAACAGACATGAATAACCCTAATTCTTAAGACTTAACTTTCCTAACATAAGAAAATCTTCTTGATAGAGAACAGAAGATCAGTGTTTTAAGAAAACCATGTTACTTTAACACAGAGAGAATGAGATTCTGATTTATTGCACTACATTCTTCTTTGACTTCAAGAGAAACCTTAAATAACTTCAAATGATTGTGTTGATTAACCATGCACACATACTCTGAGATCTACCTTCCACAAACTTTCTGTCACTTGTGTAGACTTTCAATAACTTATTTCCATTACTGTACAAATACTTTTTCTCCAGAAACATTTATTTTACTTTAATTTTCATACCAAATGTATCTCCATACCTGAAATTTTTAATCTCTTTTCTACTTTTTGACTCTTTCTGAAAATCCATTTTGAAATGATCCTTATAAACTTTCTGTGCTTTTCCAATTTCTCCTCTTAATAAGAACACATTCTTTATTATTTAGAGTGTATTAATTGAAACACAGCAGAAACCTTTTGTGCTTTTTGTCTATTGAATTATACCTGTTACAATTTTAACATAATAACAACATTTTGCAGAAGACCCAGAGAAAATGTAATCTTAAATACTTCATTTTATCAATTTATAAAAGCATATTTAATAAATCTTCATGCATGTCACCTTATAGAATTCAAGAAGCCAAGGGTATTTGAAGTTTTAGAAGTTGATATTTTAGAATTTTCTCTTTATAAATTAATCAAATATCTCCTCTTAAGAAAGCATACCTATTGAACACTACTACACTGCTGGTGGGACTGCAAACTGGTTCAGCCACTATGCAACGCTGTATGGAGAAGCCTCAAAAAATTAAGGATGGAAACACCTTACCACCCAGCTATCCCACTCCTGGGAATTTTCCCAAAAGACTTAGAATCAGCGTATTATAGCTATGTGGCTTCATCAATGTGTTTAGCAGCTCAATTTACTATAGCTAGATTATGGAACCAACCCAGATGCCCCTCACTTGATGAGTGGATACAAAAGCTTTGGTACATATATACTATGGAATACTACTCGGCCATTAGAGAGAACGATATTATGGCTTTTGAAATCAAATGGATGGAGATGGATAGAATTATACTTAGTGAAGTCTCCCAATCTCAGAGACTCAAGGGTTGAATGGTTTCTCTCATCTGTTGATGCTAGCATGTATGGGGAAGCAGTAGGGCTGATGGCTAACCTAACAAAACTGCAAATTGAATGACTTTCAGAGTAATAGGGGGATGGCTCTCTAGGATAATTGGAGGTGTAGGGAGGGGGATGGGTAGGGGGAGGGTATATGAAGAACTCATAGGAGTCTGGAGATTGGAAAGATGAGGGAACCATCCCTCATCTTCGTGACATGGATCGTGAATGTCATTCCTCCACGAACTACCCATTTAACCCATTTAACCCATTTAACCATTTAACCCATTTAACCCATTTAACCCATTTAACCCATGAGTTCTTCTGGGGGAAACTGCAACAGGTAAAACCCAAGGTGGTTATCCATGATCTGGTTTTTCCCCTCGATAACAAAGTTTATATCCATTGATTGCTAATGTTTTGATAATGTTTCCCCCTCAACTGTATTTCTATATACTTCTAATTAAAAAAAATAGTAGGTGGGAAAAAATCTCCCCCCTCCAAAAAAAGAAAACATACCTATTAAGATTAATCACATTTATGTTAAATCCAACTTATTTACTTTAACTATTAACTTATTTTATACATGAAAACTAAGATATCAAAAAAGTCCAGTTAACTATTTAAGTCAGTTATTCCTGTCAAAGACAAATCCTTAGAAGCAATGGACTTTGCACTTGAAACATTTTATAGAAATCAATACCTTGATTAACTGAACATTAGAATGGCCCATCTAATGGATTGAATATAGCCTTAGCTGCTAGTCTGCCTTGATGTTTATTTTAAAATGGACATTTTCTTTAATTTAATTCTGTGCTCTACATGGCCTTTTTTTCCCCTTGCACACAAGGCAATAAATCTCTACCTTTAAAAAAAACTGTATATCAGTTTTTGTTCATGTGAAGGGAAAAGAAGAACATTTAGGGAGGAAATTATTGAAAAGGCAGAATCCCAGAGTACAAGAGAAAACAGTCCTTCATTTTTCACATCAGCTGGGATTTAAAAGGGACATTTTTCTTCTCTGCTCTCCAACTGCTTTGAACACTTACTCATGTAGTTACATTCCAGACAAGTATAAAAATGGAAACAAGGAGAAAGGAAAGTTGTTTGTAGTTGGTAAGGCCAAAAACTTATACGTAGGCTACCTTTGCCTCTTTTTTATCTCCTAAGCTTGGAAAGTGGTGTGGAAGCCACTGCAACTTGGTCGGATCTTTCATTTCTCGTTTGACAGCATTTCTAGTGGTAAAAGTGATGGAGCTGGCAGCATTCCAGGAGGTAGGAGTCAGGGAATTTTGACAATGCTATAGCTTGTGCCTAAACACTGAAATCTTTAATACAGGATTCTACATCCACATGAAACAACAGTAGTTTATATTTGGCATTGGGAACAAGTATTAGCTTTCAGTAACATGGCCACATGTGGGTTAGTGATTTCAGACATCTTTACTTTTATCAACTTAGATTAACCATTTTAAGTTTAATTTAAGACAAATGAACTAAACATTTGGATTCATTTTTTACAATTTGTGAGTACTCATTTATCTACAAGCCAATTAGTGTGCACAAATCATGAAAAAGACAGGAAACAGATCTTGTCATTCTTAGTAAGTATCATTATTTCCACAGGTAGGAAATAAATAATAGCTACAGAAATTTACTTTAATTTCTATTAGATTTTACCCTTTAGAAATTAAAATAGAGCCCATTATCATAGATTAGGTGGGAGCTGCCCTTTTCTGGTCAATCAATGTCATGAGAAGTGCATTCTAGATTACCAAGAGTGATAAACAACCCTATAATCCCCAAAGTCACCTTTTTAAAAAAATTTTAAGTATACAGTCTAAGACTGTAGGTTTTGAGAGGCTTCCACCCATAGTGGACAAGGATGTTCTTTATTTTTCCCCTTACGTATTACCCTTCCTGCATCAGTGGCACAAAGACAAACAAAGTGTGGGGTTCCTTCCAGGAAGAGACCACTCAGATGTCTGCCTGGTCACATTCTCATGGGAGATTTGGGAGTCTCATGGACATAATGAGTTCATATGTATTCTGGACTGGTGACCCTGTGGGGCTTACCCTTGACATTATGAGATTACCATGATGCAGATCAGTGCCCAAGCAGACTCTCCAGCTTTTGACCCTGGAGCCACCATCTCAATCCTGGGACACAAGTGAATCAGACCATTCATTCACTCTTGCATTCACACCAGAGGTTATTACAGTTCCTCCCCACTCTGGGAGTCCCTGACACTAATACTGACAACTAATGGCTCCTTTACAGGCAACCTTAATACAGATGCAGATACTGATGCAGTTGACTCCTTTAAAGGTAGCCCTGAGAAGTGATCAGTCTCTCCCGTCCATATGTACAGGCCCAACTGAGATCAGTGATCCCAGGACTTAGCTTATCCTGATGACTGTTCTGGTGAGCTGCTCCCAATTCTTTAGTAAGTCCAGGTGCTGACTATTGTCTGGAGGTTCAGGCACCCTAAGCAGAGGAGAGCCCAGAACTGCTAGGTGGTGCTGTGCCATTCTACCTGAGGGGCACCTGCTGCCCCCAGCCAAGCAGCCTGTCTCTCTGGTGGCAAAATTTCCAGCTGATTTGCATAGTTTTCTGGTGAGGGAATCAACATGCCATGGTAAGCAGGCTGGTTGGGAAGCACTAAGCAGCACTTGGAGAATGGGAGAATTCAGTATATTATGCTGGCAGGCCCAGAGGAGTTTTCTCCAAATTCTGAGCACTGTCTCTCAGCTGGGCATCATGTTTATAGGCTTCTGAACATACTAGTTTCTTGTTACAAGGACTCTTAGTGTATGTGACAGAAAATTCATACAATGCAGGTGTCCTGAGTAACTGAGGAGGTGCAGAAAGGGTCTTGGGTCTTCATGGCTAAGGCAGCTCATCTCATTCTAACCATGTGCTCATCCTCATTTCACAGCCTCACTCATGGTTAGTTTGGGCCATGTGACTGCCTCTGGACAGTGAGCTGTAACCAAAGTTATGTCTGCCATGTTGGGAGTAAGTCCATTCAGAGCTGATGTGCCTTCTCCATCTCTCCTTCCCTGCTGTGGTGAGTTTGCGGACATGTGTTCCGGAAGTGTAACTACATAATAGAGGAGGGTTATCAGACTCTCATGAAAGTCTATGAGAAAAATGCACCTTTACTATGTTCACTAATGGGAATGTAAGTATTTTTGAGGGAGTTAATTCTGATTATCCTGATAAATGCAATACTATTATTCTTTCCACTTTATTGAGGCCAAGTCAGTTGCTTATGGTCATATAGCTCTTGAGAGGGAAGAGATGAGACTCACACGCAGACTTCTCTGGCATTGCTGGATTTTAGAAAGTACATTTCCTGAATCACTTGGTCAGCTGTCCCTAGGCACTGATGACCTGAATGAAATCTGAGAACATCCATTGGGAGTGGGGCCTGATGTGCATGCAGCAGGAATACTCAGAACACTTAGCAAGCTTGGTGTGAGATCCTGATATCTGAGACTGCACTGAGCAATTACATCTCTCCAGCTTCTCCTCTGCACAATGATGAATATTCTTGATGACAAATATTCAATGTAGAAAGGTTGACACCAGCTCACCCTTGCTTTGCAGAGAATTACAACTGGGGCTGATATTCCCTTTCAAGGGAGGGAGTTTTTGCTGGGAACATTGTCAGAATAAAAGATTAATGTCAAACTTCAAATAACAAACAAAGAGAAACTCTCCAAAGAATCACAATAGGGTGGGGAGGTAGCTCAGTGCAGTTTTCTAGCATGTGCTAGGCCCTGGCTTCAATTCCTTGCAGTAGAAAACAAAACAAAGAATAGCGATTTCAGCCAGATACAATGGCACATGCATGTGTCTAAACTTCTCATGAGACTAATCAGGGGAACTTCTACAGCCAGGAATTTGAGACTAGCTTGGCAACACAGTGATGCCCTACCAATAAATGAATGAATGAATAAATAAATACAGGAAAAATGAAGAATAGAGGAAATACAGTGATAGTTATTTGGGATTGAGCAGGGAGTAGTGCAGTGGAGAATATTTATGTCATGGGAAGCATGGCTTACTCAAATGGGATAAGGTAAAAAAAGAAGGAAAAAAGAAATGTAAAGATAAAATGAACAGGATTATGTGTTATTATGAAGCTATAATCTTTGGGCCCAATGATATTCAGAAATCAGTAATAAAATCATGCCAGTTCAAGTTTGAAGAGACAGATGCTTGGCATTTATTTATTTATTTATTTATGCATGTTAATGATTGAACCCAGGGCTGAAGAGATGGCAAACAAGCACTCTACCACTGAGCCGCACCTCAGTCACTAGAAATATTCTTTGCACAAGGTTGTGTACTTGTTTTTTTTTGTTGTTATTGTTGTTATTGTTTGAGACTCTTTTTGGTTTTTTTTTTTTTT
>PVKS010044738.1:0-14171 GCA_004027875.1 Aplodontia rufa | reverse complement strand
CGTGGCAGAGCAAAATCATTCACTTTATAGCAGCCAGGAAGCAAAACAGAGGAAAGGAACAGGGACAAGATATAGTCCCCAAGGGCATGCCCCAGCAACCTGTTTCCTTCAGCTAGGTCCCATCGCCTACAGTACCTATACCTCCACGTAGTTCGTGCCTTTGAGGGGATTAGTGCCCTCATGATCTGATTTCCTCCTGAAACCCCCACTGCTTAATACTGCTGCAGCGGGGACCAACACTTCAATACCAGAGCCTTTGGGACATTCCAGATCCAAACCACAACAGAGATGGTGAAAAGTCATGATATTTGGGAATCCGGTATGTTTTGCAGCTAGAGCCAACAGAATCTACTGTCACTGTAGTATGTGAGCAAATAGGAAGAATCAAGGATTCTTTCTCTTAACTGGTGGGTGTCGGTGCTCTTCACCCAGCACATTCAAGAGTTCTGAGATGTCTATTCATAAGCTAGTTGAGATATAATGTAGGCAGTCATGAATATAACTATCCAGAACTCAGAATATCTAGAAGTTGATGAATTCAAGGGTCCCATAATTTTATTTCTTATTATCTACTTCCTTGCTAGACAATGACCCAAAGATAGTTTAAAGATTATCCTTCATAAGGACTTATTACAATCTTAGCTAAGGACTTCTTTCAATTGGATAGAAAGAAAGAAGGAAAGGGTGCCATTTTTATTCCACTTCCACTGAATCCATTTTAGTAAAATAAGTAGGTCACTAGGTGACATCTAGAAGCTGGGGGATGGCTTGAGATAGAAGGCTGCAAAGGAGCAGCTGGAGATAGCTGTGCTTGGTTGAAGTTCTTAAGTTAACATGTCTTGACTCTTTTAAGCAGCCTGCTGAATTTGACTGATAAGGAACTTTTGCCTGACAGTGGGTCAAATAACTCAGTACATACCAGAAGCACATATCAGGAGCTACATAAATGTCTGTGAAATGAATGGAATGACCTAGAAAAAAAATCTCTTTGAAATGAATATATGATTAGTTAGGGACACAGGCCAAGGGAACTTAACCATATTCACAGTCTCTAAATCCAGATGTAAAAGTTTTATTGCTATCATTCATATCATTTGCTATTGTTTTACATTGTGTGCAGTATATGCTATGGTATGAAAAATGCACACGTGTGAGCACACACACACACACTTGCACACAAGAGATAAGAGAATGACCAAAGGTAAAAGAGAAGGAAACCCTTTTTCCTCTTAGTATGGTTTAGCAGTTAAAAATGCATCTCTAGTAAATTCCTTGAGAACCTTCACCACATCCCCCAAATAGCAGCTTAGGTATGTCTCTATTAAACATAAGGCAAAAAAAATGTACAGAAAAAAAGGCACATTTCATGTTCACAGAATAAATAATATGTGTTGGGAGAACCAAGTTTAGATTCTACAGCACAAAATTGCTAACGCCAAGCTCCTATTTTGTTCTATGCAACTATTCATGACCACAGAATGACACCCTGTTTCATCCATCTGTTTAAGCCCCTGTCCTAGGAATAATCCTCGATTCTTCCATTTCCCAGCATTTGGTCCATCAGCAAGTCCTATTGGCTTTACTTAAAATTTCTGAAATGTGTTCCTTGCCCTCTATCTTCATCCTCATATCCCAACATCATCTGGACTTTTGAAAAACACTCTTGCCTGCCTACATCCTCTTGTGCCCACGGCTTCATCCACTTTACACACCAAGTCAGAGATGTCATGATCATCTCTGCCTCAGTTTCCTCATCTGTAAAAGGGAGTGATAGAACTCACCTTGTAAAGTTCTTGTGAGGATTATAAAACAGCAAAAGGAAAGCACTTAGAACCGGGCCTGATTCCAACAATTGCAGTTTCTGTTTCCATCGTTAAGTACTTAAACAGCCAGGTACAGTGGTACATGTCTGTGATCCCAGCAACTCGGGAGGTCAAGGCATGTTGGAGGCCAGCCTCAACAATTTAGTAAGACCTTGTATCAAAATGAAAAATAAAAAGGGCTGGGGATGTAGCTCAGTGGTAAAGCACCCTGGGTTCAACGTGTAGTGTTAAAAAAAAAAAAGTAAAACTTAAATAACCTTCCCCTTTTCATCTTGCTCCCTCAAACCCAGTTACTAAGCATAGCCAGAAAAGTTTTTCTAGAATGCAAATCTGACCTTGTCATTTCAAAAGCCTCCCCTTGATTTCAGGGTAAATTCAAATTTCCTATACTTACCTATATGTCCCATTATGATCTATCCCTTGCCTGCATCTCTAATCTTGCCTTTTGCCTCAGTTTCTTCCACCTGTCCCCACATGGTGCACAAATATCTTGCACCTCTCTACTCTCTATCCAGCCATACTGGAGTTTAATGCAAGTACCAAAAAGGGCTGGTATATTCCCTTAGTCAAGGTCATTGCATATGTTTTTCATCTGAAATGCCTTTCTTCTGCTCTCACAACTTTCCCCCCAGTGCACATACCAGTGGATAACTTCTACTCAGCCTTTCAGGTTCCATTTAATAAATTTGTGGTCACATTCAGTTTTGCCTGAACCCAATGTGACTAAGGTAGGCTTGCCTTTACATAAATCTATGATAGAACATAGCACACAGATGCAGATACATTGATGCATCTGTGATGAAACTTCTATCAGAATGTGAACATGAAAATCTTCACCACAGTCAAAGAAAACAGAAATAGCATCTCAAAGGAGATCTAGAACACAAACCAAATTTATAAAGAGGGCTGCAATGGTGGTACAGCAGTTGGAGCAATTGCTCAATGGTTACAACACTTGCCTGGCATGTGCTTGGACCTGAGTTCAAACCCCAGCACTACGCACACAGCTAAGTGTTGGAGAAGCAAGGGCTAGATGGAAGAATAAATAAAATTGATTTCCTCTCTCTTTAAACAAAAAAAAATTATAAAGAGGTGCTTGGAAGGAGGATCATGAGTACATAGCCAGCCTTAGCAACTTAGTGAGACCCTGTCTCAAAATTAAAAACAAAATAAAATACATTCTTTAAAAAACAAAAAGAGGTGCTTAAAAATGATTACCTGACTTTTCAACCACTTTACCTGCATCAAAGATATGAAAGAGATTAGAGAATTAGGAGAAGCATTCCATTGAGGGATTTACGTTGTAAATTCAATCTTCTTTACCTAAAGGACTGTGTGATGGGGGATGGAAATTGCCATCAGAAAAGCATGGGGGGAAGTGGGCATGTGCACAGGTTCTTTGTCAAGATTCCAGGGTTTCATCTCTTTGCTGGCTGCACAATCTTGAACAAAACAGTAGGGTTTAAATGACAAAGTTGACTTTGTTCATTTCAGTAATTATTTCATGGGAGGGTGAGGAGAAGGCCAAGTGAAGCCAAAGAAGGAGATTATGAAGTTACAAACTAAGTAGTGTCTGAGACCACCAGAAGCCAGAGAAGGTGAGGAAGGACTCTGCCCTAGAGCCTCTGGAGATAGCATGGCTTGCCACCATCTTGATTTTAACTTCTGGCCTCTGGAACTGTGAAGTAACGAATTGCTATTCTTAAATACTTCCCAGGTTGTGGGAATTTGTTACAGCAGCTCCAGGAATCTAATACACCCAGTGAGATATCCTTTTGAGCAAGCAGAGATTATGTTCAAGAATCATTTCTCACTGCAGTTCATCAAAGCTCAAATGCCTGAGTGATATTCCTTAAGCACGCAGCATGGGGAATAGCTGTGCCAAGATTTATCTACATGTCTTGATGATAGTGGGTATGATTCACATTTTTAAAGAAACTTACCTGTCTAAAGGAAATTCCCATAATATTATTATAACACTTAGTATGTTAAAAGCATTTTTAGGAATACTCTCTTATTTTTCCAACACATGCCTTTAATTAAGTGAAGGATATCATCATCCCCATTCTGCAGGTGAGGAAACTGAGCAAAAACTAAAATAGATGACATACCTTTAGACAACCATACAAATGGAGCCCAAGTATCTTAACCTGTTTAGACTACTATACACATGAATATGCTGGGCTATTATGAACAAGAGAAATTTATCTCTCATGGTTGTAGAAATGGAGCTCAAGTATCTTAACCTGTTTAGACGACAACAGACATGAATATGCTGGGCTATTATGAACAAGAGAAATTTATCTCTCATGGTTGTGGATGATGGTAAATCTAAAATCAATGTGCCCAAGATTTAGTGCCTAGTGAGGACCCACTTTGTCACAGACTGCCATCATTGTACTCTAACCTCATGTGGTAGAATGGACAGAAGGTCTCTCTGGGATCTTTTATAAGAGTACTAATCTCATTCATGGAGGTTCCATCTTTATAAATTAATAATTTCCTTAAGGCTCCACCTCTAATACCATCACATATAAACTTCGTGGAAACACAAACATTCAAACAGTAGTGCCAAGTCTTTGGCTCAAAGGTTACTAATCTTCTCATCACAGGACAGTGGTGAAGCATCTTGAACACACTAGCATTCAGACACTTCTCAGATCACTACAAAGAGGCAAATTCTCTGCAAGTTCCTTGCAAAGCAATTTACTAAATAAGTAAACTCCAGCCAACATGATGGTGGTAGGTAACTTCCATCTCTCTTAGAAACTGGAATGCATAACAAGTTGGCAAGATCTGGTCCTACCTCTGAGCCCAGCCTCTCCTCCTTGCCTCTGTTCTGGCCCCTTGTCCTCCCCGTTGCTGCTCCAGTGCTGGTTACTCCTGTTCTTCCCCTGCCTGCAGCATTTTCCTCCAGCACCCTTGCTGCCAGTGCTGGGACTCAATACACCTGCAGCATAGGGAGGAGATTTCTCTGGAATTCCCTTATTGACTAAGGGAGTTTCTGCAGAAGAAATGCAATTATCCTTATAAACTCATCAAAAGTGAGGATTAAATTAAAGGAAAGAAGACTACTTATATGACAGATGCCCACAGCCCAAATAAACTTTGTGCTGGGCCACCGTCTGATTTTGGGGTCTCTTCTTTTCCTTTAAGCATCATTTACTAAGCTGGGCTTGGAGGTGCATGCCTGAAACTCCAGCAACTCAGAAGGCTGAGGCAGGAGGAATGATTCCAAGCTTGAGGACAGTCTCAGTAACTTAGTAAGATCCTATCTCAAAATAAAAAGCAAAAAGTGTTTGGGGTGTAGCTCAGTGGGAGAGCATCCCTGGGTTCAATCACCAGTACTGAAAAAAAAATTAGCAAGATTGTCTTCAGCTACTACTTCCCTCTTCCCTAGAAAGAGAAGTGTTCAAGCTTCTAAATTTCATTGCATTATTAGCTCTCATTTTTCTTTCCTGCGATGCCCCTTTGCATGTCCATAAGTTTGTATGTCTTTGATCCCCTTTAATCGGTGTATTGTCAATTTATTTCAATAGATGAAATTAAGAAAACCTCAGAGAGCAAAAGGGCAGTTTCCCTCACCCCTTCGCCAGCTCCCCGACTTCCTGCTGATTTTTGTTCACATACCACTTTTCCAGGTAGTTCTATGCCCCGTCCATTCTAATGAAAATCAAATCTGATACCCATCTCTTATTCTGTATTGTTTTCCTGACTTGTTTTTCTCCATGTCATTGTTATTCTACTGACCCCTGAAGAGTGAAGGAGAACATACAAATTAAAACTGAAAATTGGTAGTGAAGGGCAGTTTTAGCCAAGAAAACATCATGAACAAAGGAATGCAGAATAAAAGTCCTGGATTGTCCTGGAGCCAACACAAAAGACCAACTCTGCGCTTTTAAGTTTCTAAGTCACAGAACAGGTGTTGCCTGTAGAGAAGGCCTGTTGGGTGGAGTCCTCTGAGCTCTGCTCTGCAGTCTCCAAACCAGAATTTAAATGACAGCATGGAAACATAACAGCATATCCGGATACAAAATAATGAATGATTTGAGGAGTTTTCATATTTTCGCTCTATGTTCAAAGGAAAAAGAAAATGATCCAGAAGAGTAGACATCAAAGATTAACTCGGTCTTTTCTGCATGAGATTTTCTGGTGTAAATAGGAACTTGACCTTGCAGATGTCACATTCACCTATGGCAGCTCAGCGTAACTTGTGAACCAGTGTGGTGCCCTACCCACCACTTGGCAAAGAGAGAAAAATGAAAAATACTTTCAAAGCATACAGTATAGATATTGCAAAGCAAAATGAAGGTTTAGTCAAAGCATTCTTCCTTTGTTACGTATCATGTACATATAAAGGAGGTGTGCATCATAAATCCGCAAAGTTCCAAATTTTGTCCTCAGAGCTTTGACATAAATGTTTAAAATTGGCAGTTAAATTCAAGTAAAAAGAACCAAGTTTCCTCACATCCTGGATTGTTCGATTGGGAAATAATGAACTGAGTCCTCCTTCTGCCCCTTCTGGCTCCACCTCACCCTATTAAAAGACCAAGCCATGGCAGACTAGAAATATCAGCAAACTGCTGTCCCACAATTCAAATGCTCCTGGCTCAAACTCTTACCTGTTATGTTGAAGGCAAGTGAGTTTGGATAAAACCATAGCCACTTCCAGTTCATCTTTCCTCATTTCAAATACTGTAATCTCACTTACCTCAAAGACTTGCAGTAAGAATCCAGTTTTACCAAAGAAGGTCAGTATTATGTGGCAGACAAATCAGACTACCAGTGTTAAAAATCCCAGATCTACTCATACTAATGTGCAAACTTCTGCAAGTTGTTTAAATTCATACAACTCAGTTTTCTCATCTGCAAAGTGGGGAATAATTATGGTGCCACCTTCAAAGACAATTTAAAAAATCCACAAAGAGCTACTTAGAATATGAGTAGATAAGACCAAATTGCATATCATTATGATAACAAGAGTTATAATTTTGGGTTGATTAAAGAGTTGTTATGATTTAGAATAAGGCTTGTTATATAAAAGGTGCTCAGGAAATAATAGTGGATCAGTTGAATTTTACAACTGACCATTACCAGGCCAAAGGTGCTTCCTGCCTCCTTGGAGTATCCCAGCCAGGATGCAACCTCCACCCATATCAAGGTTCAATCTAGGTAGTAACAGGTTGGATGCCAGAATAGCCTGCTGCTCTGTGCTGTTCCAGGGTTCATGTTGGAGACTAAACCTACTGAGGAGGCATGGCATTGATAAAGACTGACACTTACGGAAATGAAAGACCTAAAGAACCATACCAATTTCCATTTTTTTAAAATGGGGGATTAAAGAGATAAACCCGTAGCTTCCAATATTTTGTTGATGCTCCCAACAACTACATAGGTTGACGTTGCTACCTCCCCTTACATATATGGATACACAGTTTTTTAGTATATAAAAGAAATTGTCCTAGGTTCAAATTCAGGCCTGTCTGATTCCAGAACCTATATAAATAGCCATTAAGCAGAATAAATCAGGAATAAGATCACAGTCCTTACATTTAATGAGTTGATCACTGTAACTATGGAAGTTAAGAAATGCATGGAAACAGTAGAAATTAAGATAAACATATAAATGTCCCATCTAGGAGTGTGACTATAAATAGAGAAAGTACATGAACTAAGGTTCAAAGGAGGCAGGTGCATGTGGATGAGGATCAAGGTAGTTTTTAATGAAGGAGAATTTGAGCTGATTATAGCTAAAGACTATTATTATTGTTGTTGTTGTATTAGGGATTGAACCTGGTGCTTGAGTGGTTACCACTGAGCTACTGCCTCAGCCCTTTTTATTTTGAGACAGGGTCTCACTAAGTTGCTTAGGACCTCCCTGAATTGCCGATGCTGACGTCAAACTTGTGATCCTCTTTTCTTAGCGTCCCCAGTCACTACTATGTGCTCAGTAACATTTAATCTTACTGAGAAGAGCTAGCTAAGGGCAGGGGCCAGAGATAAGAGACCAACCTAATGCCACACCAGGAACCAGGGAGACCTGCACTTTTCCAGTTCTGCCACTTGGTGGCTGCGTGGCCAGGCGAGTTCTCGCTCAGTTCTGTCTCCTAGAGGCTTGTGAAGATTAGAGATCACGCATGTCTTGCGGGTGGGCTGAATGGAAGATGGCTTTCACTTCTAAGAAGAAAAACGATTGCTTTGATCACTACCTTCCCATTCCATATCTGGAAGCCTCCCAGGAAACAATAGTTATATACCTTCTCCTGCCTCAAATTCTTTAGTCACACACTGGCCTATTCCCATGAAATGTGGGGTCTGGTCAAGGAGGCTGATCCCAGAAATGTGGCATATTTCTCACGACCGCAGGACTCTAAAAAAGCACTCCCAAACAAGCGGCAACCCAAAAAAACAACATATTGCCATCCTGCAAAAAAAAAAAAAATCTAAATGTGCTGAAAAAACAACAACATATGGTTGGGTGGGGTGTGACCAAAAGGAATATAGTTATCACGTTTTGAACATTCCTTTTACAGACTTGAGGAAAAAGAAAAATTTCTAGGACAGAACATGGAGCAGCCCCAAAGCCTGTCTCTCTTGGAAGCACAATTGGGGACAGGAAAAGCAGAGAAGGGTTTGTTCCAGGTGAGTTACAGCTGAGAACCAGGAATGGAATCTCACCCTTGACCCAAGAACATGCTGGATAAAGTGGAAGCAGATAAAAGTGGAAAAGATTGGCTGTGCTCATTGCTTTGTAACTGGAACGCTGCTGGATTAAAACAGGGAGAGGGGGACGGAATGTACTTGAACATGCTCATTATCAACACCAAAGCCTCAACAGACACTGATAATAGCTCTGGGGTGCCATCATTATGTACCTAGAATCTGGGTTTCGTTTGAACAAAACAGAATCAGCTTCAAGTGCAGTTCTCTGCTGGGGATCTCAGTTATATAACTGTTTCATAATTCAAGGTGAAGTCAGATAGCAGGGCTAGAAGAAGGCTGGGAAATGAATTTCCAAACTTTGGAACTTTATTATTTATTGAAATCTGGCCTGCTTATTCGCTAGTTACACAAACTGAGAGTAATCTGCCATGGAGCTCCTGTCTGTAGATCAGCCTCATAGGATCATTGATTCTTTCAGTAGGTGAGGATGGTACAAGCCCTCTCTGGCAGGTGGAGAAAGAAAGATGAACCAGAAAGATTCCCTACCCCCAGGGAGCTCCCAGGCTTGGAGGGAACGAGTTCCATGAACTGAAGGGGTTCTCAGAAGGCTACCCTAAAATATGCCATGCTGGCGTAAGGATTATTTTAAACTAAAGACACCTGATACTCAACAAAATCAAGAGGCTGATTCTGAACTCCCCCTTATTGCCTAAAAGCAGAATACCAAAAGAACAAAGACCATCTCCTATCACAGGAGAGGATATCTATCAGACATTGCTATCAGACTATCATCTCTTCTGTCTTTTCTCCTACAGGTCCACTTACCTTTCCAAAAAGTCATTGCTTTTTTGTAGGTGTCCCCTTCCCCTTCTAAGTTGGATACATAGACCCCAAATTTTAACTTCAGCTTTGAGTTCATCTCCAAGTGCTCCCTGGTGCATGAGCACTTAGACATTAATAAATTTCTGCTTGATTTCTCTTGTTAGTCTCTGTTTTGTCAATCATATTTGCAGGGCACCAGTCAAAGAATCTAGGAGGGTACAGGAAAAAGAAAAGTTTCCCTTTGCTACAGAATGAATCATTAAGATTTAGTGGGGTGAGTGGGTAGCAGGACTATCTACTACAGTTCTAGAGTACACACTAAAAATGCTCTGTTTTTTAAACTAATCTCATCTTCTCCTTACCTTCCCCCACCTCATTCCAGTTCTTTCTTAGTGGTAGATTAAAGAAATTAACTTTGTCTACTCAACGTATCTCTCTAACTTTTGGCATGAATGGCCTCTGTAATATAAATTCAGTCTATTTTTGATATTTTTTTCAGTAGAGGGGACTGAACTCAGGGGTACTTTACCACTAAGTTATATCTCCAGTCCTTTTATTTTTTACTCTAGGAAAAGGTCTTGCTAAGTTATCCAGACTTTGCACAATTACGCCTGGCAAGTTGGGGAAATTAATTCCTGGATCCCTTGCTTCCACCCCCACCCTTTCTTCTGCCTTTTTCTTTAGGAGACTGAAGAAGTTTGAAGTGGCAAAGGCATAGGTGGTTGTGAGGGGTGGTACTTGAGTATCTTTTTATTCATGATATCTTGGCAAATTATTTTCCATGCAGGGTCAAGAAATTGTCACTACTTTGGGCTTCTAGACATAGCTGTGGCTGAAATCCATAATTTCTATTATTTGGGGTCTTCAGGTCACGCTCTTCAGGTCTTTCCCAAGCTTCTGGGTCTATTAGTGTTCTGACTGATCCACCCTGTGGTGCTGTGAGCCTGCCCTCAGGCCCTGGGGCTAGATGTCTTTGTTACTCACTTTGGACCACCTTGGGTTTGGTGTTATCTTTCTCTGAACACCAGAATGCTTGTTAAGGAATTCCTGAAAAGCTTGACATGTTCAAATTCTTGATTCTTTGTGACTGGAGGCCCCACTGGTTCAGCACCATGGCCAAGGAATGCTCACCCTGAACCACACTGATGCAGGCTTCCATACTGTTGCCTCAGCCCACTGCAAGACCTGCACTGATGGGCACGGGCTGCTCTTTTGCTCTGGCCTTAGATGGCATTTGCTCTCCATTTCCCTGAGGTAACATGTTGGAATGGCTACAACAACAGACAAACAAAAAACCCTAAGTTTGGAAAGCAGTAAAATAGATCGGAAGGGTTTTGTTTGTTTCTTAGTAAGGCCTTTAAATAGTGCTTTAAAAGGTCAGATTTTTTTCAGACAGGTGCCCTACCAGTTCCGAAAGCATTATTTTTTTCATTCTTGATTTTTTTTAAAGAAAGAGGGGACAGCGAAAGAGAGAGACAGAGAGAATCAATTTTTATTTAGTTTTTCACATGGCTTTCGTTGCTCTGAGACTTTGTTGTGTATGTGGTGCTGGGGTTTGAACTCACGTACATGCACATGCCAGGCAAGCACTGTAACCACTGAGCCACTGCTCCAGCCCCTTCATTCTTGAATTTTGCCCCAAACTAGCATTTGGAGAAAGTTGGAGCACAAACCCTTTACTCTTACTATATGATTGTTTTCCCAAATTAATTAGAATACATACAGCTATCTTCAGAAGGACCATGCTTTTAGCTGCCTAAGACCTCTGTGAGCCTGGACATTGAGACTTAGTGTTAATATAAAAATTGAGACTTATTTTTAATTTAAAATATTAAAAATTACAGTGCCTGAGGCGCATAAACTCAGAAATTTCAATAGTAAATATACATGAGTATGCTCATTTCTATCTATAACATGGGGTATTACAGAGGAGACATGAGATTGGGGAATGGGTGAAGGTGGGCCGATCCTGGTCTAGGATTGGGCTTAACTCACTTTGGTCAATATCTATGTATGCATGAGTATGTAACAATTCCCTTCAATAGGTAAGACTGTGTTGAACCAATAAAAAAACGGTGCCTGAGAATGAAGTTTTCCAGTAATACTAAACTATAATAATTATATCAAGTTTTGATTTCCAAAGATATCTCCTATGATATGTGACCTTGCTACTCTCCCACCAAGATAAGAAGTCTAATTCTCCCCAGAGTCTAGGCAGGGTTGTGACTACTTCAACCAATTATATGGTGGAAGAGACACTGTGTGGCTTCCCGGGCAAGGTCATAAGAGGTCACGCATCTTTTGCCTTATCTGCAGCATCACTCAGGTTTCCTGAGTTCCATGCAGAATATTCAACCATGCTGAGGCTGCCAGAAGTTGAACTAATGTAGACGCTAGGCACAGGTGTTTTTGTTAGCAGTCCTAGTGTTCCAGTCATCAGTGTTTCTCAGCTTTTCATTGCTGTAATAAATACAGCAACAACTTAGGAGGAAAGATTTATTTTGCATTATGGTTTCAAAGGTTTCAGTCCATGGTTGACTAGCTCCAGTGCCATGGGCCAGTGTTGAGGCAAAATATCAGGTCAGATGAATGTGGCAGAGCAAAGTCGCTCACTTCAAAATAGTCACAAAGAAGGGTGGGGGGAGAGAGAAAGAGGTGAGAGACAAGATACAGTTCCCATGGACATGCCCCCAAAGACCATTCTTTCAATTAATTTGTACCACCTACAGTTCCCAATACCTTTTAGTAATGCCATCAAATTATTAATCCAATGATGAGGTCAGAGCCCTCATGATCCAATGACTTTCCAAAAGTCTCAACTCTGAGTATTGCTTTATTAGGGACCAAGCCTGCAATGCATGATCCAAAACAAAGGGTCATTCCTGCCGCAAAATTGGACATTGAATGACTAAGCATTCAGTTGGCTCTAGTCCTAGATATCAGACCAACTCCTGGTATTTCTACCTAAAGACCAAACTATCTATGCATTTCCCTCTTTTAATTCTTGACCCACAGAATCTGTGAGCATAAAAGAATTGGTTGCTTTGAGCAATGAAATGATTAGCATGGGACAGCGTTATGGTTTGGATGTGAGGTGTCCCCCAAAGGTTCACGTGTGAGACAATGCAATAAGGTTTAGAGGTGAAATAGTTGGGTTATGAGAGCCTTAACCTAATCTGTGAGTTAATCCCCTGATAGGGATTAATTGGCTGGTGGGGTGTGGCTGGGGGAGGTGAGTCATTAGGAACGTGTCTTTGGGGTGTATATTTGGGGAGCTGAGCTTAGTCTCTCTCTGCTTCCTGGTGTAATGCCTTGAACTGCTTTCCTCTGTCATACCCTTCTGCCTTGATGCTCTGCCTCACCTTGAGCCCTGAAGAATTGAGCCAGCCTTCTGTGGACTGAGAAAATCACGAGCCTCCCAAATAAATTTTCCTCCTCTAGTTGTTCTTGTCAGGTCTTTTAGTCAAAGCAGTAAAAATCCGACTAAAACAGATAATTATATAACTTTAGTAAGTAGAACAATGATAATTGGTGTATTTGTGTAGTTTGACAATTGTTTCATTCAAGACCTTACGAACCAGTCTCTCTCTATAGAACCCAATAGTCAAATGTGAGAACAAACCACTGAATCACATTCCATTTCTTCAGGAAGGCAGGAAACACCTTGTGCTTTCTGTAAATCACACAGACCAGAGCTGAGTGCATGAACATTTTGTCAAGTTTTGGATAATTTGGTCTGGGGATAATCTAAGCAAAATTTTCTACAATAAGTAAAACCAAATGATCCTGCAGGGAGAAAGGGTGACTAAATTTGCAGTGTGCATTTTTTTCTTGTCTCAAATAAAGATTTGCAGAAGTTACTTGAACTAAGTATATTTTGTGAAGTTTTATTAAGAAATATAACACTGGGCTGGAGTGGTGACTCAGCGGTTATGGCGCTTGCCTGGCATGTGCGAGTACGCTGGTTCAAACCCCAGCACCACCTACACAATGAAGGGTCTGAGCGATGAAGGCCACATGAAAAACTAAAAAATAAAAATTGATTCTGTCTTTCTCTTTCTCTCTCTCTCCCTCTCTCTCTTTAAAAAAAAGAAATATAACACTGTATGGAGCAGCATTTTGCTTCATTATTTTTGGGATATTGAAGGAAGATAAAACTGTATGAAGCTTTGACTCATGCTTCCATTGAGTTGAGAAGATATACCATGAGTTTTGGAGGTGATGGTGGGAGGAAGGGTTTTGTCTCAGGCCTGGGTGAAGCTTGCTCTTTAACAAGAGTCTGAGGATTTTACACTCTAAAACTATTGAGTCTGATAAGAGGGAAGAGCCTTCTAAAGTCTAGTAGGCTTAGCTTTCGTGCTCCTTGCTGTGTTTCAATGGACAGTTGTATAAACATGAACTATGACAGTTCAAGAACATATACAGTCTCAGTGAGAATATGCTACTCACTCTTGGTAAATATAAGATCCCTGGGGAATACATTCTGACTTTAACAGAATTGTACCAAGGATCCAGCCCAGTTCAATGCTTGATGAACCCCTGCTATGTGACAGGCAGTGGCTGTAGCACTGAGGACTCAAGGATAAATAAAAAATGCTCTTTGCAATATAAATGAATAATTACACCAGAAAATGATTCCTGTGCGTATCTTTATGATAACGTTTATTACATTGTGTTGAAATTGTCGACATATGTATCTGTCTTCTTAACTAAGGAAAACATTCTGTCTGACCCATCTTTTTATCCACATTATTGAGCATAGATTTTGTCTCAGGGAAGGCATTTGATAGATGCTCCATAAAAGTGATAAGTCAGAAGTAAAATAATATAAATTAACATGTATCTATATGGCATAGTTTTTTT
>PVKS010044737.1:0-14167 GCA_004027875.1 Aplodontia rufa | reverse complement strand
TTTCAAAAAAAAAAAAAAAGGAACTGATATCCTAACCACCAGAAAGAAAAGACAAGCCTGACAATGCCTAATGTCAAATTCTCATATATTGCTGGTGGAGATATGCATTAGTGTAACTACTTTGGAAAATGGTAAGATAGTATCTACTAAAGCTGAACATAAATATACCCTACGGTAGTTCAACTCCTAGGTATATACCCAGAAGAAATGCCCACATATGTACACACACATAAAACGATTCATACAGCACTGTTTGAAACAGTAAAAACTTGAGAAAAATATGCATTAAATATCAATTGCTGCAAAATGAATTAGCCCAAAAGTTAGCAGCTGATAACACAAATACTTTTTTTTCTTGTAGTTTCTGTAAGTCAAGAATCCAGTGGTGGGATGGGTGCTTGCCCAGCATGTACAACACCCCAAGGTGCAACCCCCCAGTGCCAAAAAAAAAAAAAATGAATCCAGAGTGGCTTAGCTTCATGACCGGCTCAAGGCCAGCTGTGAGGAAGTCTAGGTATGAGCCAGGGCTGCCGTCATCTATAAATTTGGACTGGAAAATCTGCTTCCCAGTTCACAAGTTCACTTATGTGATTGTTACAGCTTCTTTCACCCAAGAACATTTCCAAGGTTGCCTCATGACATAGCACTGATTTCCCAGGGTAAGCAGTCCAAAGGAGAGCAGGTACCCAGGCGGAAGGCACTATCTTTTTGTAGCCTAATCTCAAAAATGATATTCCATCACTTTTGCCATATTCCATTCATTAGAAATTAGTCATAAGATGTAACCTGCACTCAAGGGAATATACAAGGACCCAAATAGTAGAAGGCATAGATTATTGAGGGTCATTTCAGAGACCATGTACCACACAGTCCAAATTGTCCAACAATCATAGAATGGATGAAAACTGTGGTCTTCGTAAATAAAGGAAAAAATGGATAGATTGTAACTACTTACAAGAAACAAATCTCACATACTGTTGAAAAAAGAATACACACAAAAGAATCATACAGTACAATTTTAAAATTAAAAATAGGCAAAATTGAACTATGACAGTAGAAGTCAGATGATTAACCTTTTGGGAATAGGATAGGGTAATGACTGGGAAGAGTGCTTCTAGGGTTTTGGTACTGTTTTAGATCCTGATCTGCATCATAATTACATGGGGAATTTATTTCATAAAACTGTATCAAGCTGTACATACACTTTTGGTGTGCACACTCCTCTGTATACATATTATGCTTTCTAAAAAGATTTTATTTTGAAACAACCCTCTCAAAAAATTTCAGGATTGGGTTTATTTATAACTCTTCATTTTGATATAATTTCAAACTTACAGGAAAGTTGTAAGAATTATATAGAGCACTCCTATATACTCTTTTCCCAGCTTAACTAATGGGGCTTACATTAGTCTCATTTGCTTTATCATCCTCTGTTGTACTTGTGCAGACATTTTTCCTGACTCGTTTGAGATTAAGTTGCAAACATCATGCCTATCTGCCCCTAAATACTTCACATCATATTTTCTATTGACAAGGACGTTCTCTTTAGAGTAAGGGGGTCAGGGGAAGGAGGGAGGGAAGGGAAAGAGGTGATGGGAGGTGTATATGAAGAAGTATGTCATATGTATATAAAAATGTCATGATGAAGCCCATTATTTTGTATAACTAATGTGCACTAATTTAAAAAGTAATAATAAATCCCTAAGGATGAATGACTATCTTTCATGAATAGAAGCTGGCAATATTCAGTATAATTTCAAATACTACCTTAAATTCAGTTTAATATTTTATTTCCTGAATGATCTAAAACTCATTAAATGTTCTATAAGTTTATAAAAGATTGTTTATTGATGAGAGAATAATAATTTGCAAAGCTGAATGGTATATCATTCTTTTATTATTAAAAAATCCATTAAATTTCATATTGCTGCTTTTTCCTCTGAAAGTTCAAATTGTAGGTAGCTCAATAAGATGTACATTTGCCCAAAAGAGAAAAATCTCACATTCTCTTACATAACCACAGTACAGTGATCAAAATTGGGAAATTTTATATTGGTATTATGCCATTGCTATTCTATAGTTCATAGTTAAATTTCACCAATTGTTCCAACAATGTCTTTTTTCTTTTAGTCCAGTCTCAAATTCCAGGATTACATATTATGGTTAGTTATCATCTCTCCTTAGTGTCCTTCTTTTTTTTTTTTTATTAAGAGAAAAGGAGAGAGTGAGATGGACAGAAAGACAGAATCAGTTTTATGTTTTTCATCTGGCCTTTGCTTCTCTGACACTTAGTTGTGTATGGGGTGCTGGGGTTCAAACTCAGGTCCTCATGCTTGCAAAGCAAGTGCTCCAAACCCCTGAGCCACTGATGCAGTCCCCTTAATGTCCTTTAATCTGGAAGAGTTAATCAATTTTTACAAGCTTGACTGGAGACTATAGGCCATTTGTTTGTAGACCATCCCTCAATTTGGGCTTGTCTAATAGTTTCTCATGAATATAATTAGCATAAGCACTTTTTTTCTTTTTGGTACCAGGGACTGAATCCAGGGGCACTTAACCACTGAGCCATGTCCCCAGCCCTTTTTATTTTTTATTTTGAGACAGAGTCTCATTGAATTGTCGAGGCTGGCTTTGAACTTATGATCCTCTTGCCTTGGCCTCCTGAGTTGCTAGGATTACAAGCAGGCACCAACATGCTCAGCTAGCATATGCATTTTTGATAGGAATACCAAAAAAATATGTTGTATCCTTGTCAATACAATACATCAGAAGTATTTGACATTATTTGGTCCCATTTTTAGTGATGTAATTTAATTACTCAGTTAAAGTGGTGCCTACCAGATTGTGCCACTGTAGAATTACTGTTTTTCTCTAATCACTAGATAATCTTAGGGGAGACAATTTGAGACTATGTATATATCCTGTTCCTTACCACTAATTTTAGCTTCCATTGATGATTCTTTCCTGAAGTCATCATTAATATAGTAGTTGCTAAATGGTGATTTTTCTAATTCCAACATTCTTTCTACATTTAGCACATTTATTTGTTTGTTGGCATTCTCTTGTATGAAGAAGCTTTTCTCTTCCATGCCTTTTATATTTTTATTCATTCATTCATGTTCATCAATATGGACTCATGGATCCCTATTTTAGTCAGTGGGTAAGTATATGTTGACTGTTATTGTTTTCCAGTGCCATAGTTTGAACTCAGGGCCTCACTCATGCTAGGCAAGTGCTCAACCACTGATATATATCCCTAGCCGTCACTATTAATTTTTTTATTTAAAGAGAGCGAGACAGTGAGAGGGAAAGAAAGAATCAATTTTATTTAGTTTTTCATGTGACCTTTGTTGTTCTCGACAGTTTGTTGTATACATGGTGCTGTGGTTTGAACCTGTGTCCTGGCGCATGCAAGGCAAGCACAGTAACCACTAAGCAACCGCTCCAGCCCCTTCACTGTTAATTTTGAGGCTCAAGTTGCCCAAAAATTGGCTAGTGGGAGATCTAAGATACCTTCTTGCCATGACTTATCACTAGCCAAATGATCTTCTACTCTGAAATTCCCTGAGACAATAGTAAAAATAGATTTTTTTTCCTGGCGATTGAACTTGAATCCAGGGCCTTGTACTTAGTAGGCAAACTCTACCACTAAACTACATCCCCAGCCCTAGATTGTCCATTAGAAATAGATTGTGCCCAACTATAACATACGCAGGGGGGAAAAGGTAATACAACATAAGAGAATACACAGGGGAAAGCAGAGAAAAGTTCTGAACCACAAGAAGATAAATCTCCCTAGGTTTTGTCTTTGTAAGTTTCAGCAACATAAATTAACTCAAAATAAATGACAGCACAGGGATGAATTTTAAGGCTCTATTAACACGAGCTATGTTTGAAATCAGAAATAAATAATAGTTAAAGTCTATGGAAAAACAACTTCAGTCTTCTTTTTGTTGTTGTTATTATTGAGGAAGAAGTTTCAGGGTTTTTTTGTTTTTGTTTTTGTTTTTGCAGTGCTATAGATAGAACCCAGAGCCTTGTGCATTCTGGACAAGTGCTTTACCACTAAGCTACATCCTCAGCCCAGTTTTCTCTCTATTTGGCCTATAATTCCATGTAAGTGTCAACTGATAATAGAAACTAGTTACCTATAACTTTGCATACTACAAAAAACTTGTTTACAAGTTATTATCTTTTCTTATTCTTATCCAGTCTCTCAAGATAGTGAGGTTTGGGGGCTAGCGTGGTGGTCCAGAGGTTATGGTACTTGCCCAGCATGCACAAGTACATGGGTTCAAACCCCAGTACCTGCATACACAACTAAGTGTCAGAGCAACGAAAACCATCTGTAAGACTCAATAAAATTAATTCTTTTTCTATCACTGTCTTACTACTTGCACTGTTGCTGATATCCCAGATATTTCTTATAAAAAAAAAAGATAGTGAGGTTTTTTCAAATAAGCACTTAACTATAGAAAGAATTCTTCTCATACAATAATGAACTTCATTTTCTTCATTATTGCCCAGGTTGGCCTCAAACTCCAGGGCTCACATGTTCCTCCTACCTCAGTCTCCCACGTAGCTTGGACTAACAGACACATGCCACCATACTCAGCTTATTTTCTGCATTTTATTTTATTTTATTTTTAAAGAGAGAGAGAAAATCAACTTTACTTTTTTTTTTTAATCTAGCCTTTGTTTCTCGGACACTTAATTGTGTATGTGGTACTCGGGTTTGAACCCAGGTCCTCGTGCATACCGGGCAAGCACTATACCACTGAGCTACCTCTCCAGCCCATATTTTCTACATTTTAAGTAACAAGCATGAAATCTCCAAGATCCACTCTACTTTTTTAATCTAGATCTGTTAAATAACTCTTACATTTAAGAAGAGAGAAATAACTGTCAAACAATTGGGGTGGCTTTCTGTAGAGCACTATGGGTCACTCTTAGGGGTGACACTGAGTACCTCCAGAACTCTGAAACGTTGACAAATAAAATCAACACATGCTATTAGAAAATACAAAGTTAAAAGTCAGAAGAGAGATTTTGACCATAGCATTAAACAATAGAATTAATATATCTAAGAGAATAAAAAGTAGAAAGTTAAAATTGAAGAAATGAAGGGGATTGGAAAGTCAGATTCATCAGAATTTATCAAGCAGGCATTGTTTAAGGAAGAGACATATAAGAAATGTTAGTCTCTGAAAAAACTGGTTATTTTGGGCTGGAGTGGTAGCTCAGCAGTTGGAGCACTTGCCTGGCATATGCAAGGATCCGAGTTCAAACTGCAACACCACATACACAATTAAGTGTTGGGGAAACAAAGGCCAGATGAAAAAATAAGTAAAATTGATTCTCTCTCTCTCTTTAAAAAAAAATTAAAAAAAAAAGACTGGTTACTTTAACCAGCCTCTGACAGAATCAAATATTCGGACCTCCAGGACTGCCATTAGTGATCAGTTTTACGACAAGGACAAGGTCTGAGGGAACATGAAGTCAAGAGAGCAGAACGTGAATTGACTCTGCACTGAGAAAGTGGACTTCGTCCTTATGTATGTAGTAATAAAAGGAAGAGAAAAACAGGATAAAAGTCACAAAAATGTCAAAGGAAGAGTTTTGGGTTGTTTTCTGTTTTTTATTTTCTTCATTTTCCAGAAATGGGGAAGATTTTTGTCTTCAGGCAGAAGAGAGAAGAGGAAATTAAAGGTGCTCAAGCTAAACAAAAGAAGGCAATAAGCAAGAACATCTTTGATCCTATAGCATCCACAATGGGGAAAAGGGGAAAACAGACAATGGACAGCACAAGGATAGTTTAAAATGGAAAAAAAAGAAGACGGGGGAATTCGGTTCATCACCTGAGATGGGGGAAGCAAGAGAAACAGTACAGTTATTTTGAAATGGAAAGAAAGACTCACCTCACATGGCCTTTATTTTGTGAGGAAAGGAGATCAGATCCCCAGTCAAAGGAAAAGAAAGTGCCATCAAGGAGGCACTTGGGTGTGACAACTAGAGAGGACCACAGGAGAAAAGGCAATGAACAATGTGGCCAGGAAGCGGCACGTGTAGACACCTGACACAGTAGACACTCGGTGGGCATTGGAATAAATTGTTGAGAAATGAAAAATAAGGAGAACCCAGTGTATTGGATAATAAAAAATCTCATACTTTTTGTAACTTTCTGCAGCACCACTATAGTGTCGATAGTAGACTGACATAAGGAGAGATAAATTCCTGCCTTCAATGTGACCCAAGGACTTTCTCCAATGATCTTTGAGGAAGAAGAGATCCAGAGTTCACAGCCTTTTATTTGTAAGGATAGCAAATAGCCTATAAAACATAGACTTTTTTCAAATAGTTTTTGAAACATGAACTAGACAGAATTTAAGTGAAGCCAAAAAAAACTTAAATCTTTAAATGAGTTTCATTTATCAGTGCTTTATCATAAATTCATCATTGCATCCTAAAATTTGTGATTTAAGAAAATAAAATTCTTCCTTCTTCCCTGCGAGGCTACTATTAATCATCTGCTATGGGCTCCCCATACCGCTCACCCAGAGAATTCAAGCACTCTTAGTTTCCATCATCACATCAGTGCTGATGATGACAAAATACTTTCAGATCCTACCTCTTACCCAAACTCCTAGCGAAACATTACCATCACAAAATCTTTCTACCTGGATCATTTCTATTTACATACAAGATCTCTCTACTTGGATAGCCTCCAATTATTGCAAATTCAATAGATCCTAAACCAAACCTGATACCTTTCCAGATAGAAACTAGTTCCTCCTCTCAAACAGTCCAGGTCCAGGTCTAGTTAGGAGACAGAACCATACCAGTTATTGAAACAGAGGGAATTGATTATAAAAAATTGTTACTGGGTACGATGGTGAACACCTGTAATCCCAGCAACTCAAGAGGCAGGAGGATTGCAAATTTAAAGCCAGCCTCAGCACTTAGTAAGACCTTGTCTCAAAATAAAAACTTAAAAGAGCTGTGTGGTAGAGTGCTTGCCTCACATGTGTGAGGCTCTGTGTCCAATCCCCAGTACCACCAAAAAGATGAATAAATGATAAAGATTAATAAATGAATTGTTAAGTAGGAAGTTGTAACTAGGTAACTGGAAGTATAAAAAAAATAATAAAACACTAAAAGATAACAGAGGTAGCAACTGTAGAAAGCAACTGCCACCCCTAAGGCTGGGAAAGAGAGGGAAGAATGTAGGATGTTATAATTTTGAAGCTCAGGAGAGGGCCACCACAGAACTGAAATTTAGATGTCAGAGGAGGGAGCACCAGTTGACTTGTACTGATATCTCTGAGCAGGTATGCTGAGATTGGTTCTCCAAGTGTTGGAAAAACTGCAAGCTGGACACAACCACTACTATGAGAAATACTACTGGGGTGAAGTGGTACTGCCTGGGTGCTGCTTACAGAAAATGCAATTAAATGGTAAGTCCACATGGAATAAACAAGAGAGAATAGTTCACTTCTCCAATCTTTCTGTCTCCCTCTAGCTCCCCTTATTAGCAGAGCTGAACGAGGAGTCAGCCAGTGAGGCAGAAAAGCAGTTGGTGGAATACCAGCCCCAGCATCACAACAGTCAAGTTTAGAGCTAAAAGGCAATAACTTAATAACTAACATCATTTTTAATGATACTAGCTAGGGTTCAACCAGGAAAAAGAAACACTAAGTATTTCACAGGGATTTTACTGCAATTAATTGGTACATGGGTAGTAGAAGAGCTAAGAAGCGAAACAGGGCACAGCAAAGCAACTGGAAATTGGCAACGGCAGGCAGCTGCTACCACCCCTAGGCTGCAGGGACTACAGGAGCCCAGGACCTGAGGCATTCAGAGAGGACTAGAATCGTGGAAGGGAATGCAGAGAAGGAGCTAAGATCAAGCAGAGAAAGACTGGGGGCTGGAGCCCTGACTCAGGGGTAGAGTGCTTGCCTGCCATGTATGAAGATCCAGGTTCAAACCCCAGCACCACATACATAACTGTCAGAAAAACAAAAACCAGATGAAAAAGTAAATAAAATTGCTTCTCTCTTTCTCTCCCTCACTCTCTCTTCTCCCTCCCCCTCCATTAAAAAAATTCTTTTAAAAAGAAGAGAAAGACTGGCAAAGGAGAAAGAGCTGAAGCTACTAGAAATGATATAGCAAGCAAGCAGAGAAAGTCTGGGATGGTTTGGTGATTATCCCAGATTATCTCTCCTCCCTCTCTACAGTCTTCTGCCAGTGACTTCCATTGCCAGAACCTACTCAGAGGACAACAGAACCTAGGAAATGTTGTTCCAGAGACACAAAATACAGAAGTAAGAGCAGAACAGGATCCAGGCACAACCACACAAATAACTGGTTCACTAATATCCATTTATAACAGTGACACCACCATTTCCAATTTTGCTGCTCAGAATTCCTAATGCTTCCGTTTTCTCAACTTCAAGTCCTGCTTCCAATTTGTCACCTGGTCTGCAGTGTTTTCTCTTAAACGTCTCAAACCTCTCTCACTTCCTGTCGAGTTCACCCGGCTAATGCAAGTGCTCCTCCTTGCACGTAGGAATTATTGCCATATTCTCTTCCTAACTGGTCTTGAGCCTCCAGTTTCTATCTGCTATGGTTTCTTTTATATGGTGTGTTCCAAGGGTTAGCAAACTATGGCTAATAGGGCAAATCTAACTCTCCACTTAGTCTTGTACCTGAAGCTTTATTAGAACACTACCACACGCATTAATTTACACATCATCTATTATTTTTTATATTATGACAGAGTTCAGTAGTAGAAATGGAGACAATATGGCCCAAAATATTTATTCTCTGGACCTATATAGATAATTCTTACTGTCCCCTGGAATGGAATGGACTCTGTTCCATTCTGTTACCAGATTAATCTTCCTAAAATACCTTTCCTTTGTGTCATTTTCCTGACTTCAAATCATTCTTCAAGTCTGCAAAATAAAACCTGAAGTCCAAAGCTTGTCATAATTTACATTTTCCCAAAACTGATGCCATATTAATGTTTAAATCAATGATTTTGTGAGATAATGAATATAAATTACCACAATGTCTAACATATTGTGAACAATCAGTAATTAAGGAATAATAATAATAATAATTAAGGAATTAATAATTAGGGAATGTTATCTCACTCTTATAATGCCTTGTATCTTTCTACTCTAGTCAGACTTAATCCATTTTTTATTTCTGTATTACCAATAATATGCCAATTACTTTTTTTAAATAGTGCATTGTGTCTTTTAAAAATAGGCTGAATTGTGTCTCTCTAAAATTCATATGTTGAAGTCCTAAATTCCAGTACCACAGAATGTAACTATATTTAGAGATAGGGTCTTTAAAGATGTGATTAAGTGGGGTTGGGGATTTAGCTCAGTGGCAGAGTGCTTGCCTAGCATGCACAAGGCCCTGAGTTCAGTCCTCAGCCCTGGGGAAAAAAAAGTGATTAAGTTAATATGAGACTTGTTCTTTTTTTAGGATGGGCATTAATCCACTATGACTGGTGTCTTTATAAGAAGAGGAAATTTGGACATATGGGGAGATACAAGAAACATGCAGATGAACAGACTACCATGTGAAGATACTGAGAGATTTATTGTTTTAGTCAACTTTTCCATTACTGTGACCAAAAGACCTGACAAGAACAATTTTAGAGGAGAAAAGTTAATTTGGAGCTCACAATTTCAGAGGTCTCAGTCCACAGATGACCAACTCCATTACTCTGAGCCCAAGGTGAGGCAGGACACCATGTTAGAAAGGTGTGCCAGAGGAAAGCAGCTCAGGGTGTGACAATCAGGAAGCAGAAAGACTAAAGCTCACCAGGCACAAAATACATACCCCAAAATATATACCCCAGTGACCCATCTCCTCCAGCCACACCACACCAGCATAGTTACTACCCTGTAAATACCTATCAGTGAATTAATGTGCTGATTAGGTTAAACCTCTTATAACCCAATCATTTCACCTCTAAACTTTCTTGCCTTATCTCACACATGAGTTTTTGGAAAATATCTCATATCAAATCATAACAGTTGCTGTCTACAAGCCAAAATCAAAGAACCAAGAAGAAACAAAGCCCACTGATACCTTATTGTGGATTTCTAGACTCCAGAACTGTGAGAAAATTAATTTCTTTGCTTAAGTTACCAGTGTGTGATATTTTGTTATGAAAGCCCTAGCAAACTAATGCAAATAGTACCTAGGAATATAAGCAAAATATATAAATATTATGAAAAATATTAAAGTTACAGAAAAAATACAAAGACGGAAATAAAAATCACCTACAATTCTATTGATAAAAGACACCATCATAAAAATGTTTGGTGTATTTTTTCTGGGTTTTTTTTTCTAAGATGCATTTTTTTTCAATTTCATAAAATTAGCATCATAATGTACTTTTAGTACATATATGTATATTTTAGAAAGAGGGCCAGGAAAAGAGAAAGAGAGAGAGAAGCAATTTTTATTTAGTCTTTCATGTGACTTTCATTTAAACATATATATTTGTTATGAACATATATTGTTTTCTTAAATGAATGCACCCTAAATCAATTTTATTCTGTTATTATTTAAGATGTGGATTGTTTCTAGTTTTCATCATTTTAAATAATATCTGTAATGAACAACTATGACAATAGATGATCTATGATCATCTATTACTATAATTAATTCCTTAGGATAAAGCCTTCATAAAGGAATTACAGATTAAACCTTCCTTCAGGCCAATCCGCACGGTATCCTCCACATAGCTCTCATTGCTGCTTTCATGCCTGTTTCCTTGCTCTCTCTTGCCTGGAAGTACCACCCAAAATCTTATCCACTCTCCTGTTTCATAAACTCCCTGTTGGGGCTGGAGTGGTGGCTCAGTGGTTGGAGTGCTTGCCTGGCATGCACAAGGACCCTGGTTCAAACCCCAGCACCACATGTACAGCTAAGTGTCAGAGAAACAAAGGCCAGATAAAAAACATAAAGTGGATTTTCTCTGTCCCCCTCTCCCTCCCTCCCTCTCTTTCTTAAAAAATATTAATAAATTCCCTGTTGTGGCCCATGCTAATTTTACCCTCGTAGTTAGTCTGTATTTCATTACCTCAAACTTTATTCCATATTCTCTTTTAAAATACTTTAATCAAGCCAGACACAGTGGTGCATACCTATAATCCCAGCAACTCAGGAGGATCACAAGTTCCAGTTCATCCTGGGCAACTTAGTGGGACCCTGTCTCAAAATAAAAATTAAAAGTGGTGGAGATGGGGAAGGAGCAGTGGCTCAGCCTCATGCCTGGCATGCATGAGGATCTGGGTTTGCACCCCAACACCATATACACAATTGAATGTCAGAGCAACAAAAACCAGATGAAAAACGAAATAGATTCTCTCTCTCTCTCTCTTTCCCCACCACCACCACTTTAAAAAAAAAAAGTGCTGGGGATATAGCTCAGTGGTTCAAGACTGGCCTACCATGTCTAAGGCTCTGAGTTCATTCCTGAGTATCAAATATAAAAAAAAATTTATGTATAATTTATGTAAAATATGCCCATTTAAGTGATTAGCTTACTGAGTTTTGATATTCACCATGTAACCATCACCATAATCAAATTACAGATTATTTCTATCATCCACGAAATGTTCCATCTTGTCCCTCAATAGTCAATTCTACCCTCTCCCATCCATGTGAAAGTCCAGGCAATCATCATCTTGATTGCTTTCACTGTAATTTCTTAGTTCTAGAACTTTATATGAATGAAATTCTTCTGTATCTGGTTTCTTTCAGTCAACATAGTGTTTTTGAGATTTAACCATTTTGTTGTGTGTGTCAGTAGTTCGTTCCTCTCTTTTACTGAGTAGTATTCCTAGTGTTGCATTGAATGAATATACCAGAGTTATCTATTTACACACTGATGAACATTTGAGTTGTTTCCAGTTTGGTGTTATTACACATATAGGTGCTATAGGGGTGGAGAGGTGGCTCAGTGGTACACAGTGTTTACTTGGCAGGTGCAAGAACCCAGGTTAGATCCCCATCATCCCATATACAACTCTGTGGAGGAAAAATGAATAAAGCTGCTATAAACGTTCATATACAAGTCATTTTGTAAAAATAAAAAATCTCGTTTCTGTTGAATAAACACCTAATAACAGAATTGCTTGGTTATATAGTAAGTATATATTTAACTTTATAAGTAACTGCAAAGCATTCCCACCAGCAATATATGTAAATTCTAGTTGGTCCACATACTTGTCAATACTTAGAACTGTCAGTAAATTAATTTCAGCAATTCTAGTAAATGTGTAGTTAAATAGTCTTGCAGTATTTTGCAACATGCTGATGAGTAATGATTTTGAGTGCCTCTTCATGTGATTTTTGGTAATTTCTTCTCTTGTGGAATTACTGTTTGAAACACTTCCCATTTTCATTGGGTTGTTTTTTCCTAATTATTGAATTATAAGAAGAATTTTTCTAATACATTCTATATACAAATCCTTTTTCAGATAGGTGTTGTGATTATTTTTCTTATAGTCTGTAAAAATCCAGTTTACTTTTTAAATTTTCTAATGGTGTCTTTTATTTATTTTTTAAAGAGAGAGTGTATGAAAGAGAGAGAGAGAGAGAATTTTTTTATCTGGCCTTAATTTCTCCAAAATTTAGTTGTATACATGGTGCTGGGGCTCAAACCCAGGTCCTTGCACATGCCAGGTAAGTGTTTTAACCACTGAGCCACCACTCCAACACCTAATGGTGTCTTTTAAAGAGCAGAGTATTTTTAGCTTTAAGGAAATACTATTCGTCAAATTTTACTTTTATGATAAGTTACTTTTGTATCCTAAGAAATCTTTGGCTACTACCAAGGTTTTCTTTTGAGCTTTCTTCTAAAAAAAAATTCATACTTTTCATTTTTAAGTTTAAATCTATGATTTATTTCAAGATAATTTGCATACATACTACAAGCTAAGGGTTAGGGCTCACATTTGATTTTCTATGGATATATCTATAGATATTGCTGAAGCATCATTTGTTCAAAAGACTTTCCTTGTTGCTTTGAATTACCTAGCACTCTTATTGAAATAAATCAATCATGGAGCTGGCACAGTGGCTCAATGGTTGAAGCACTAGCCTGGCATGCGCAAGGACCCGGGTTTGAACCCCAGCAACACATACACACAACTAAGTGTTGGAGAAACAGAGGCCAGATGAAAAAATAAATAAAATTGATTCTCTCTCTATCACTTCCTCTCACTCTCTCCCTCTCTCTTTATTAAAAAAAAATTGATCATATGTGTATGGATTTATCTCTTCTTACTCTATTTTGCTCCTCTGATCTAAGTGCCTGTTCTTATATCAACATTACACTGTCTTGATCACACTTACTTGACATTAGTAACTGTAGTTCTTGAAATAAGGAGCAGTAAGTCCTCAAGTTTTGCTCTCCTTTTTCAAAAAGCATTTTGTCTATTTTTGTTCTTTTACATTTTCAAATTACTTGTCAATTACTGTCAATTATTAATTGCTTATCAATTTCCGCAAAAGCACTTGGACTTGACTAAGACTACTATAAATCAGTTTGGAAAGACAGACATCTAAACAATAATTAAGTCTTACAAATCCATAAGCATGGCATATATCTCTCCATTTAATTAGGCCTTTTAAATTTCCTCTCAGTAATGTTTTGTGGCTTTCAGCATACACAACTCATATGTATTTTATTAAATTTGTTCCTAAGTAGCTTGGTATCAAACCAGCTACGTTGCAACTGATAGAAGACAAAATTGGTCCAACACTTCAACATTTGGGAGTAGGCAAAGACTTTCTCAACAGGTCTCCAAAAGTGAAGGAAATAAAGTCAAAAATCAGTGAATGGGATGTCATAAAGCTAAAAAGCTTTTGTACTGCCAAGGAAACAATGAAAAGAGTCAAGAGGTTTCCTACAGAAATGGAGAGAATCATGGACTATGATTCCTCAGACAAGGGTCTCATATCCAGAATCTATAAAATACTCAAAAATGTCAACTACAAAAACACCAATAGCCCAATTGATAAATGGGCCAAAGAGCTAAATAGAGACTTCTCACCAGAGGACATTGATCAAGCCAATGAATACATGAGAAAGTGCTCTAAATCACTTGTAATCAGAGAAATGCAAATGAAA